>APFE031479733.1:0-10921 GCA_000404065.3 Pinus taeda
TCGGATCACTACATATCGTGATCGTCGGATTGTAAGTTACAAATGTACATAGTAAAGAAACACACTTTACCTAACTCTATACTAGACCAAGTTATACTTAACTATTCCTATGTGTCGGAATATCCTAACACTTAGGACGTGGTATGAGTGTATAAATAGATACTTGTAGGTGATGGGATTCGTGAAAAGTGAGGTGGATGAAAACCTATACTACTTGATGGTTAGGGGTGAGGTACTGATTCTTGTCTTATATGTGGATGATTTTTTCTTGACAGGTTCATTGGGGCTCATTAAGAAATTCAAGAAGGACCTTGCAACAAAGTTCAAGATGAAAGACTTGGGGCTTATGCACTACTTTCTAGGCATGGAGGTGTGATAGACAGATGAGGATATTTTCCTTGGGCAAGGGAAATACTATGTTGAGATCTTGAGGAGATTCGAGATGGAAAATTACAGAGCCATGTCTACACCCATGATCACCAATTGGAAGAAGGTAGATACATCCATGGATAAGGATATGGACCCCACATTTTACAAGCAGTTGATTCACTCTCTTATGTATTTGGTAAACACCAGGCCAGATATTTCATTTGTGGTAAACTCTCTTAGTCAATTCATGGTTGAAGTGAAGACGATGTTGTTGACAAGGTTAATCCTCTCTGCGGACAGAGATGATCCCTCTAGTTCAATGAGTGGGTCTAGCAACTGAAGTGATCATCAACTAGACATCTTCCTAGGTTATAATTGAAAAGTAGAATGAAAGAGATGACCTACCTCATTCTGATGCTATTCTGATTTCCTTTATTGAGGGCCTCAAACTGCTTGTGTCATGGACTTATTCCTACTTCTCTTAGTGTTTTTTTTACCTGCACAAGTGATCAAGAGACAACAAAGCATGCCAAAACCAATAGTGAATCCAATAACAACCAACTTAAATGATCAAGGAATGTCAAGCTAATAAACACATGAACATACACATTTTGGGAAGATGAACCAGCAGTTGTATATTATTAGGAAATAAAGGGAAGCTTACAACCAAAGCCTTGATGTTGAAAGGCTCTCCTTGAGTGGTAATCCAAGTCCAAGCCAAGAATTCTCCAAACACTCCTTCTCCAAGTCTAATGAATAGCCTCTAGGCAAAGCTTAGAATAATGATCTGGTTTTAAATAGGAACGCAACAAATTACATATATAACCATACATATAGAGATGCAGTAGAAAAAATACTTCATTTCATTACTGTAAAATACTCAAATATGCTTGCAAACAGAAATGGAAATAAACTAGCTAGGGCAATGGTAGCTTATCTCTAAGAAGAGAAGTGGCGGCTACATGCCTCTGAACTATGTTACAATGAGGCTCGAAGGCCTATTTATTGTTGAGAAATAATGGAAATCCCTAAACATCCAAAAACCTAACCCTAGAAGATGAAACGCCAAACTGTGGGTCCCATTTCGGGTAAATTGGTACATCAACTTCCTGGGGTCGTAACTTTGGCATACGATCTCCGTTTGACACTCAAAATAGCTCGTTAGAAAGATCTATCCGAGGAATAAAACTTTGGGTAGAGAATATTTGGTCCATGGACCCATGTTGCTCCTAGATTTCCCAAAAAAAATGTCGTTTAGGGCCTCAAGACGGTTCCGGAAGTTTAGGACTCGAAAAAAATGCTAAAAATAGTAAATTGTGCTACAAATAAGGAAACTAAAAAAATAAAAGAGACAGTTGTGGGGGTCCAAGTGGGATAGGTGGGTGGTCACCAACATCCACCTAGATCATTCCTCCCCCCTTAGGAAGCAATTGTCCCCATTGCGTTGAGTTCCTCCATCTGCTGAACTTGGTCCCTGGTGAGCTGTTTTGTAATCTCTGATGTGTCCAATAATGGTGGGAAGCATGGTAGAGGGCAGCCACATTGAACACTCGGTGCAAGATAAGGAATGGGGGAATTCTATGCTCCAAAGCATTATTCCCCATAGCCTTGGTACTGGTGTAAGGACCATGTCGCTTCTTGTACTTGTCATTTTTCAGAATGGAGCAGTGATATATCAGCCTGTTGGGTAGAGGTTCTCTGGGAGTCAGATCGAATGAATGCTTGACCTGACAGTGAAATGGTACCCCTGTGGGTGAGGAGGAGATGTTCCTTTGTTCTTTCGTGACCGTATCTATTTGTTGCTCCTGCTGCGTGGAGGAAACCTTCGCGGGGGTCATGGATGTGGCGACGATCTTCCCCTTACTTTGGGAGCGAACCATATAGAAAATGAATTTCCTAGTCTGGGAGATGAGCTTGCTGCATTTCTTAGCAATGATTAAAGAGGCGGCGGTACATGGGGCTACCTCTGGTATCCTGTATAATGAATTACCCAAAGTAATAATAATAGTGTGAGGCCTTGACTCCTACACATCATGTCACCTCCATAAGTATGGTTGGCCTAATAATACATCACAAACATCAAGAGGTGCAACATCACACAATACCTCATCTGTGAAGGGCTTGATGCTGTAAGGAAGGCGGCACTACTGGCAGACTCGGAGATCTCATCCTTGGTGAAGCCACCCGATACTGTACGACTGCGGGTGTGGTGTAGTCAGTAGGCCCAACTGCTTCACTATCTCTAATGAAATGAGGTTCTTTTGGATCCCACTATCAACAATGAATTGCAGCGGTGAACCTTGACCCACATCTGTGAGTGGAAAAGACGCTCCCCCTCCTCTGGATCTTCAGGCTCATTCTTCTGGACCTTGGTGGTGGAAACAGTGGCGCTGGGATCCGCATCAATGATTTTCTTCCATTTGTCATTCCCCTTGTCGGGTTTTGACTCAGGGTTGGAACATGCATCTAATTCGGAAGCCTTCAACTCGAACACCAGCGAATGCTTGGTTCGACACTCACTTGTGTTGTGAGTGGGGCTCTTATGGAGCTCACACCACTTTCCTGTGTCCTTCTTCAACTTCGTGGTGTTGTTATTTTCTTGCGGCTTCAATGGGTTGTCTTGGTTCACCCACCTTGCCTTTGTCATTTTTTCTTCGGATTTGCAGATCCAAAGTCTTTCTTCTTTTGTTTAAACTTCTGCTCGATTTTGACAGTGTATCAGGAAATCCATCTCATCCTAGATGTATCCATGTAGGCATCCGCGGTATTTGAGTACCAAATGCAACACAAAGTCCTTGATACCCAATTGTGTGCAAAGGGTATGAAAAATGTTTGTGAACTCTGGCACATCTTGGTCCCTTCCCTGCCGCAACGTGGTGCACTTTATGTATTTATCCTCATAGTTTTTGACAGGGTAGTATTGTTACTTGATGACATCCCGAAATGAATTCCAAGTGGGTGTGGCTGAAAATAGTGAGCCCCTACTTTCAATTTTCTGATCACAATAGGTTTCCCACCAATCCTTGATGTGGGGGGCTACTTTGAGAAGAGTGAAAATAATATTTTCCCGACTGGAAAAATCATGAACATAAAAATACCCTTCTAGCAGATTTAACCATTTATCTATGGCATTTGCATCTATTTGATCCTCGAAGATGGGGATTTCAAAATTAACTTGTACCTTAAAGGGTGTGGAATTTCCATAGTAGCTGTTGAAAGCCGATGCGTCGCCTCTAGGTAGCTGCTAAAGGATCTAGGCAAGGTTGTCCATCATCATGTTCCTTTGTCACTTGAGGGCTTCTTCAAGCAAGATTTTGATAGGATCTCCTACGCCCTCATATTTCTTTTCATCTACCATGGGAGGCCGTCAGAATTTTCAAGGCTAGTCTTGCAAATGTTCGACCAGTTCAAGACCTAACTCCTTATATCCTGACCTCGTTGGGGACATGCAAAGAAAAATAGAGAAAGAGAAAACCGCTCTGATACCACTGATTTGGATTTAAATAGGAACTCAAATTACAGATATAACCATACATATAGAGATGCAACAAAAATAATACTTCATTTCATCACTGTAAAATACTTAAATATGATTACAAACAGAAATGGAAATAAACTAGCTAGGGCAATGGTAGCTTATCTATGAGAAGTGTAAATGGACATAGACCAACCAACCTCTAACCTGACCAACCAACGATTTGGGAATGGGAGAGGATGAATATATAGGCTAGGAAAAGGAGTTAGGATCTCTCCAAACATAGGATTAGGCCCTCATCTCAAGGGGGTAGCTCACAGGGATAAGACCAAGAGGCCAAGTTGGGAGAATTTGACCTCATCTATACCGAAAAACCTCCAGGTCGCCGCTCTGGAAGCTTCTAGATCATGAAGCTTCTCATCCTCTTTGGGAAAATTTCCTTTTCGGGATCATCGCGGGTATATGAGCAAATAGAGCGATGTCATTGCAGGTATGGCATAGTGAAACATGTGGCCATCATGGTTTTTAGCCTCCTAAGAGCGATGATTCTCAAATTAGGGTTTATGAGCCATTTCCTTCAGGGGAAGCTCAAGGCATTTTCCAATCATTGTCTTAGGAAGGATCTAAACAACATATATGAATGAATACACTACATTATGGTCCTATTTCAGGCACTTCGGGGTATGTCACGGGGAACTATAGGAGGTGTGACAAAATACTGTGTAATTGATGCACTAGATAGTAGCGAATCATGTGTTGCGGGTTTTGCAAGGTACAATAGAGTATGTGATTAGATATACACAAGGTGATGGTATCAAATTGGTGGGCTATACTGATGTAGTTTGGGTAGGCACTACAGTGGTCAATAAAATCACTTTGTAACAACCTTGGTGAAAAGATCATGTAATAAAAGTTAGTAAAGGCAAAATAAGACCATGGATAAGGGACACATATTCCAAGCTGAATGCTGGGAAAATATATCCTAGTGGGCATCACTGGATGTGTGTTTTGGCTAAGGAAAATTGGCAAAGGCATTAAAAGGAAAAAAGGCATTTTTGACACATTTATTTATGAAAATAAAGGAAATTAGGAGAAAGGGGAGGTAAAAGGTCACAGGTTGCATGTGAAGAGGAAAACGAAGGAAGATAATGGAAAATGAAGAAATTGGAGGCCTCATTGATAAAAAGGCTTCTAAGGATCAGTTGGCGGGTTGCTCAATGTTAGGCTTACTCAGTGTTAACATTTTGTCAGTTCAAGTTTGGAGCTCTCTCATTATTCACTCTCTCTCTCTCTCTCTCTCTCTCTCTCTCTCTCTCTCTCTCTCGGTCACTTAGAGTTTTATAGGAGAACTCTAGTTTGGAGCAAGGAAAGGAAAAGCAAACAAGGAAAGGAAAAGCAAGCAAGGATCAAGGAAAGGAAAGCAGGATCAAGCAACTTCAACAGGAATACTTGCAGGTAACCTTTTGCATATGTGATTTCAACTGGTTTGGACATGCATGGCTTTGCATTTTGGTGTATGGTTCTCTTGTTGTCGGTGGCATGGTTTTTCCAGGTTATGATAGTAGTTTTTAGCGTAGCCTAACCTTTTTCCGAATGCCATGGTATGTTGGAATGTTTATTTCGGTTTTAGAACTTTGGAATTGCCAGAGGGATTTAAAAGTTAGGGGTGGAGGTGGTCTCAAGGTTCTTTCCCAAAGGTTAAGAATCCCTTAACCAGTTTTGGCAGGATACAGGGTAAAGCCTGAAGGAGAAGTCTCAGTTTAGGGCCTAGTGATTCAGGCTTGGATTGCAGTGAATCCTGAGAGATTGGTCTTGGTTTAGGGCCTAGTGATCCGGGATTGGATTGCGGTAAAGCCTAAGAGACAAGGAGACAAAAATTTCCTCAATGATAGTCATGGATTCTGGATGGAATTCCATGTTCGGTTCATTTGTGATCGGAGCACTGGTTTTAGTGTGATCATGGTTTGATGAGGGTAGAGGTGATTTAACCTCTGGATTCCATTGGTTTTTCTTGAATTGGTTGTTCTACGAGATCCCACATTCATGCTTAGAATATGGGACAGGGGTGATTGGCTAAAGAGAGATTTGGTTCAGCCATGTCTATGGTTGGGAGGTACGTGGAAGTCTTGAACCTGGTCGGATTTGCCTATGATTAATAAAAGCTAAGTTCTTTTACTTTTGCACTGATTTATATGTGGATTTAATGGTTGTCATATCTTTGATATTTACATTGGTTTTGATGTTGGTTATAAGCATGGTTAGATGACTGGTTTATGTCATGGTTATTTCATATATTTACTTGTAACTGTTAAATGGATGGATGGCAGCAAGACCTAATTGTGGATGTAGTAGTTCAATGGAGAAGGAGGTGGTCCTTCTCGTTATGTTTCATAAGTTTTTTCATTCATTTATGTTCTGCCTTGTATCCTAGACCTATAGGTTGCATTGATGCCAAGTGTTTGACAGAATTTTAGTCCCATTTGGGGATGCTCAGGCTTAGTCCCAAGGTTGGTTTTGATTGATCAACATTGTTATTATTTTTTTAATGAATTATGGAAGTTACAACAAGTTCTGGGTAGAGGCCAGGATTCTCGGCTAGAAAAGTGTCTTAAATCCCGGGGTCGCTGGCACAAAACTAGCCATTTTGGTCCACAGTTGCTAACGGGCAGGTCTATGAGAGTGACTTTGACTTTCTGGTCACCCCCTTGCCCATAACATGAGAGCAGATATGGCCTAAGAGATGCAGAATAGCAGTGGGACCCATGGACATGCTGTCTGGGTGACTAACTCATCTCCTGAGGGTTCTGTTGATGATGTTGGATGACTATATGTGATGTTTCGTTGATTCCACTTCAATAAGGTGACATAGGAGGTTGAATATGATTGTAGTAACATCTCTCCCCATGTTTACCCCGGTTGGCATGTTTACTTTGGGTAGACCTAGGAGGGGGTGTTACACACTTCAAGGTGTTTCTTCAGCATGGGATCAGGAGTTGTCTCTTGGTACAACAAGAAGCAGAGTCCATGGCACTAAGTTTTGTGGAAGCCGAGTATATAGCAACTAGCATGGTAAGATGGGAGGCCATTTAGATTCATAAGATATTAGTAGTCTTGTTTGGTCAGAGTCTAGAGACTACAATGATACACTGGGAAATTCATGATTGCAATAGGTTATCTAAGAATCTAGTGTTTCATGACAAGTCTAAGCATATAGAAATCATGTATAATTTCATCAGGGATTGTGTACAGTGTGGGGCAATTCAACTATAGTATTTACCTATAGATCAAAAAGTAGAAAAAATTCTAATGAAGGATTTGGGGAAGAAGAGATTCATCTTATTCAGAGACAAAATGGGTGTTATGCATAACACCTTCCTCGCTAAGAGAGAGTGTTAGTTTATGTAGCTCAAATAGGTGTTCTAATCTAAAGTGGTTTCAATGAGGGTAGGAACATAAGCTGATTAATTATCTCCAAGCCTAGTTTATTTTATAGGGTAACAATGCCTTAATTAGATTTATTAACCAATTTTAATTATTTTCCTAAGTCTAACTTAGAGAAATGGGTTAATTAATCAATATTAACTGAAACAAGTTGATTTCTCTCTAGTGATTTATAGCAAAGTGACTTGATAAGCTCAAGATGATCTTAGCCATTGATTGTGATTAGATTATGGTCATTAATTGCTCAATGAGAGATTATAAGAGGAAATCGATTGACATCTTGGAGATGCAATTCAAGTGGGAAAGGGTGAATTGATAACATGGGTTGTCACTAGTAGAGGTTTCAACAGTGATTGAGATCGTTTTGACAGAGAGAATTTATTCACAGTGATTTCCAGTTTCTCATTGATAAAAGGAGATCAAGTTATTTTGTGAAGCCTGTATTCCTCCAAGTGGTGTGAATTGACAGAGAGAGGTTGATTTTCTAGTGAGGATGAATTGGCCAAGAGGTCAATTTGTAGGACAAAAATATGAATTTGTCAAAGAGATTGATTTCTTAGTGGAGGCTAAATTATTTTTCGAATTGGTACGAGTTGCCAATGGAGGCCAAGTTATTCTCTGGGCCGCACGTGTGGGTCAATTGATGCTTGTACAAAAGGGCCAATTTGATGCAGGAGAATCTTACCCGAAGTCAAAATGTATTTTGACTAGGCTAGAGGGTCTTTCATTTACCAAGGGAGTTGGTTCCCTAAGATGAATTTGATTATTTATTTCAAATGTATTTTTCCTAGGTTATAAGGAATTCTAGAAGAATTTGTATTTAGGCATGAAAGTTATAATGAGATATGAAGTCTCTGAAGTATTTGAGAGTTAGAAAGGACTGAGGAATTGTTGGATCTCATAGAGAGATTTGAGGATCTATGAATCCTAACTTAGTTTTTTTGGTGAGATATTCATGGATCTGAAGTAAATCAGTTTAAGATCGTTTTCATTTGTAAATAATGAATATAAAATGAATCAAACAGAGAATAAAAGGGTGTGTGTAGAGGCAAGCGAGAGGCTTGTTGGAAGTCAAGAAATGGCATGAGGCCGGAATGGTTCTGTAAATGTAAATCTAGACAAATTCGGCCTTTGTAAACTTGTGAATATAATAATGTATGTTCTTGAGTGTGGAGACTTTGTTTGTTTTAGATCTATTGTTGTGCATCAATTCCTGTGAACAGTAACCATGTGTATTTCTTATCAAATCCGAGAGCTTGGTTGAGCGCTATTATTTTCAATTAAATAGTTACAAGGAATTGAGAACTGTTAAGAGTGCATGGCGTGTGTGCTTGAAAGCTCAGGAGGGCTAGTAGTGTGTTGCATCATTCTGTGCATAGAACCACATTGAAACGAGCGGGATTGTGATTATAACAACAAATTTGAAAGGCAACCATGGTTTGAGAATACAAGCATCAATGAGACGAGTTTGGAACTCGCAAGTCACAGAGACTATAGAGCAAGGAGGAAGAGTCAAGCCAAAGGAGCAAAACACTTAGGCATTTTTTTGGGTCTGAACAGAAGTCCATCAATTAACAAGGCGAGAGACAAAATAGTGAGAGGAAATTCCTTAAATGATAACATCAAGCTGGAATAGGTCTTTCCCAGAAGAGCAAAGGGAAACATATAAGGAAGATGGTAGATTGACTAAACGTCGACCGAACATGGCATAATGGACCCCGCCCAGAGGTATTCACCACACTAGCTTATTAAAAGGATTTTCCCCATTGAACTAAGGTTCATTGAGCAGGCTCACGTTATGGTGTGGTTCTCGTCTGACGAATTAACCCGAGGAATTTTGTAACTCCTTTTATTGCATTGGGTGGAAAGGATCAAGATGAGGTGGTGCTAACAGATCTCGAGGACAAGTGGGTCAGGCCAGAGGTTTAAGCTAGAGAAATTGTGCTTGGAACCCAAGTCTACGTGACTGGGAAGAGGGATGATGCCATCCCGACAGTAATATCCTGAAGGTTTAATATGGTGTGCCAAGTGATAACACCAGGTTGGAACGGAGAGAGTGGAACCCACCCGACCCATGCCTAACTCGACAATGAGAGTTGCAGTGCCTAAGGCTATGCATAGGGCTTTCAACACTAGGACACAGTGTGGTAGTGGAAGTGATAACGTGGAAAAGTGGGCCTGCCCACAAGGGATTTAGCTTGGAATAATTCTGAGTGGGCTAATAACAAAGGACCGGGCCTGAGCGTAAGAAATTAATCATAGCGTCAGTTGCATGTTATTGGGATTGTGTTTAATCTTAGCTCCGAGGTCTATATGAAACCAATTCTTGGCCATACTCAGATAAAGTTGGCTTATCCTACCTTCAACGCCTCCCACTATTAATAAGTTAAGGGATTTAATCCCAAAAGAGGGCTTGAAGGAAGCGCTTTATCAGGATAAGTCTGGGAACTGTGCGTTCTAAGAGAACTTGCGCTCAGATACGAGGCCATGTTTCATTAGGTGGTACCAGAGCAAGAATTCTCTGTGAACCTCAAAATAGAGGGGTTGGAAGGAGATGCATTCATTGTAGTTGCAGAGCTATAATGAACAAGAAAGAGGCAAAAAAATTGTTTGGAAACATTGGAGAGGTAGCAGAGGATGCTGAAAATGCAGAGGTTGCTAGGAAGTGCATAGAGAATTGCTTGAAAACACAGATTACAAAGGTTTGATTGGTTGATGGAATTCCAAGGATAAATTGTAGAGGGAAGGTCTAGGAAAACTGATAATTGCAGGGAAAGGAAAGACAGGCAGGGAAAGTAGCCCATAAATAAACAAAAGCAGTGCCAAAGTGGAAACAAGACATGTTGTAGTAGAAGAGTAAGCGAGCAAGCATAGCTCAAGATGATATAATATAGTGAGAAAAGGCGTGTACCAACCCAGATCGAGGAGGCTCAAATTGGTTCCATAATAGCGAACTCGAAAGGTGCCAAAATACCAAGATTAGAGGAGAGGAATCTTGGCGAGGTAGTCTGTAACAAGAGAGGAGGCTTGTTACTACAGAGGCCCTGTTGCAACTCATAGTGAGCATGAAACAACTCACAGAAAGAAGAGGTGGAAGTCCAGGAGGACGCCACAACAGAGAAGAAAAGGAGGCTAGAACAAAGGATACAAGACAGCAAATGAGTGAAGAAGAAACGACGAAGGAATTGGCTGAGATGAAGGCAGAACTTAGTGAATTGAAGGAGCAACTGCAAGAGCAGATAAAGCAGTGGAAGAGGAAATTGTTAGTAAGATTGAAGAAAGGTGTTTATGTGGGAAGAAAAGTAAAGTGGCCTATCAGAGAGTCGTATTTTGAGAAGCTAATACATAAAGCGAAAGAAGAGGAGGCACTTAGAGAAGCTAAGTATGAAGTTAGAGAATCAATTTGTAGACCTGAGAAAGGACTGATCCTTGGAGACGACAGTCATGAGGATGAGGTACTGGAAGCAGACAAAACTATCTCATATTTTTTAGTTTAATTCTTTATATAATGATGAATCTGCAGGTAGAATAGAGGAAGTACCAAAGAGACAGGAGAAGGTTGATAAAAGACAACGGGAATATGAGGATGTGCAAGAGAGGAGAACTGCCATGGAGAGGAGAATCCATGAGAAGATT
>APFE031479739.1:0-34679 GCA_000404065.3 Pinus taeda
ATGCTGGCTGGACCCTCTAGGGAAGGACTCAGCGTCAGGACACCGGTTGTACCTTACTCTACTTTTTGTTAAATAAAGATAGATGACTACTCTTATGGTTCCATTTACATTTGTTCAATGATTGATTAATGCAAATTGTATCTTTCCTGACCGATACATAGTTGTTGTTAGTAGATTTTACGCTTTGTTTGCTCTCTTTTGCTTGTGCAGGTATTCATCCGCGAGGATAGCGGGGAATTGTGATCGGCTGGAGCGAAGGAGCGAGAGGAATATCTTCGACAAACAAGCGGTGGAATCCAAGTAGGTTATTCTCACCCACTTGTTAATTACAACTAGGAACCTGCAGTGTAGCATTGTTCGATTGTTGCTAGACCCCTGTTGGGCTAGTAGGGATCGCCTCTATCCGTAGAGGGGATTTACCTATACAACAAGGTCCAATCCTTGAGGTACATCATAAATGAGCATGGCATGCATGTGGACTCAACCAAGATCCAAGTCATTCGGATTGGCTAGCCTTGACCACTCTAACGGAGCGTCATAACTTTTTGGGCCTTGCAAATTTTTATCGGAGGTTCATGTTGGGATTCTCCCATATCACTTGGCCTTTGAGCCAGATTACTTAGGGTGGGGCGAAAGCAAATTTTTCCTAGATTGAGTCCCAACATAAAGCATTCGTTGAGTTGAAGTGCCACCTCTGCTTTGCACTAGTACTCGCACTGCTATACCTACAACAACCATTTGAAATCGAGGCAGACGCCTCAGACTATGTTATTAGTGCAGCCCTCACCCAACACAGGCATCCAGTGGCCTATAATAATGAGAAAATTTATGATACAATTCAAAAGTACCCCACCTATGATAAAGAAATGTATTCCATCGTGTAGGCTTGTCGACAATGGAAGCACTACATTCTGGGGAAGGAGATGGTCATCCACACCGATCACCGACCTCTTCAGTTTATACAAACACAAGGGAAGTTGCAGAATGATCGTCATCAAAAGTGGTCTAAATATCTGCAACAATTCCACTTGAACATTAAATACAAAAAGGGAAGCACCAATCATGTTGCAGGCTGCCTCAGCCGACCCCCAATTGCAGCACGAGCTATTGTTCTCAATTCTTATGGTCACGAGAACTTTGGATGGCCACAACTATATAAAAATGATCCAAAGTTCACCTCCACATACCATATGCTAGTAGATGGGAAGCAAGTTCTTGATGTCCACCTCCAAGAGGCATTATTATGCTACTTGGGCCACATTTGTGTTCCTTCAAGCCCGTGTGACAAACTGATTTGGGAGGCGCACTACAGTTGGATCACAGGACACTTTGGGGTGGAGAAAACTGTGATTGTACTACAAAATTACTTCTATTGGCCCAAATCTTGATTGGATGCTGGGAAATATATCAAATCCTACATTGCCTATGCCATAACCAAACCATCCATCAAGAATCAATGCCTGTACACTTCTCTACCTACTCCCAGCTAGTTATGGGAATCCATCTCCATGGACTATATGTATGGCCTCCATTCTACCAAACATGGTAATGACTGTGTAATTGTGGTCATGGACAGATTTTCTAAGATGGCTATAATGGCAACCTGCAAGAAGAGCATCACAACAAAGGAAACTGCCAAACTCTTCTTTGAATTATTATGGGCACATTTTTGGATCCCACAGACCATTATATCAGATTGGGATAGCAAGTTCCTGAGCACATTCTGGTCGACCCTCCTAACACTATTGGACACCAAGCTCACCAAGTCGACTGCCTTCCATCCTCATAATGATGGCCAAATGGAGGTCGTCAACAGGATGATAGTGCACATACTCCACATGTACAACTCCAAGCATCCTCAAAACTGGGATGAGAGTCTTCCATATGTGTACCACAGTTATAATAGAGCTCTCCATAGCTCGATTGGTCGCAGTCCCTTTCAAGTGGGTCTAGGATTTCAATTGTTTTGTCTAATTGATGTTTCCAGGCAGGTTCATGACATCCTAGAGAAGTCAAATTCCAAGTACAAGTAGCGACCTGATCAACATCAGGTGCCACACAAGTTTCAGGTGGGCAATAAAGTTTGATTGCATTTGCATAGATAATGCCTTACTAGAGCCCATCGGAAGTTCAAAACACTCTGATATGGTCCTTACACCATTAATAAGGTTGTGGGAGGTAATTATTTTGAGCTCAGCATTCCCCCATTCCATGGTCTGCACCCAGCGTTCAATGTGAACGCCTTTGACCATACTTCCCACCATTATTGGACACATCAGACATTGCAGAACAACTCACACCAACAAAGTTAAATCAAGACTACATGGAATAGGCAACAAATGATTGGATTATGGACACACAAGTTAAGAACACTCGCCAATAGAAGATCCAACTATATCAGGTTGTCAAAGTTGGCCAACTCCTACACCAAGGCAAGTGGCTCACCAGGGACTAGGTTCAACAGAAATTTCCTCATCTCATGGAGGTTTTGCACACAATGGGGACCATTGCTTCCTAAGGGGGGAGGAATGGTCCAGATGGATATTGGTGGCCACCCACCTAGACCTCTAATCAGTTTCATTTATTTCCTTATTTATTTCAGCATTTACTATTTTTAGCAGTTTTTCGGGTTCTGAGCTTCCAGAGAAGTTTTGACCCCCTAAACGACATTTTTTTTAGGTCCGCAGCAGGCCTGTAGCCATAGGGAAGGGCCTACAGCATAACTTGTAGTGCTCGGAGAGACCTTTTCAACAAGGTATCATACGAGCCAAACAGAGATAATATGACCAAGTTATGACCCTGGGAAGTTGGCTGTCCAACTAACTCCAACGGGGCCCACAAACTCTTGGCATTACATCTCCTGGGGTTAGGGTTTTGTTATTTAGGGTTTTATCATGTTTCTCAATAATAAATAGGCCCTTGAGCCTCATTGTAACATAGTTCAGAGGCATGTAGCGCCACATCTCTTCTCAGAGATAAATTACCATTGTCCGAGCTAGTCTTATTTCCACTCTGTTTGTAAGCATATTTCAGTATTAGAGATTAATGAAGTGAAGTGTTATTTCTGTTGCATCTTAGTGTTTATGGTTATATGTGTAATTTGTTGCGTTCCTATTTAAATTCGGATCATCATTATGGAGGAGGTATATTAGAACATGAGTTAATTGGATTGAGTAGATAATAGTTATTTTGTCACTATTTAGAGCTATTGGAATTATCAACAAGATGTATTTTGTAGAGTATACGTCAAACTTAAGATTCACAACCTTTCCTATACAACTATGATAAGAGAATATGCCAACGATGTGCCAATTATCGAATAAAGAAAAATGAAGAACACAAATATTGATTTGATATGGTGATGGAGTGGTTTACAACTAGATTTGTTGTGTGGTGTGCTTGTGGTAATACCACCCAAGCTCTAGTGACTATGGTGGCTACAATTACAACTATTAGAGCCCCATGCCAATTTGAGTCATATTAACATTAATTAGATCAAAATCACAATAGAATGGTTAGGTAAATGAAAATCAAGAAAAAACATTGTTGATGGCGAAAAAGTGTCAAAAAAGGAGGGGTGTTTGTCACCAATGCTAAAAAATATCCATTATATAAGGCTAGACTTGCATGTAGTTGCCAATATCTGGAGCAAGCTTCAAGTATTGATGACCTAACAAAAACAACAAAGGGAACAAGATGTAATGTCCCCAATTAAATTAATTTTGTTAAGAAGAATTCCCATTTTTTCAATTTGGGCATTGGGAATGTTTTGGCATGAAAACTTAGGAAAAGTGGGTTGAGGGAGTCCCCACTTAATTTTTGGGAGAAATGGAGGCCACCAACATTAGAGAAAAAGAAAATTAAATTGGTAGTGGAATATGGGGCCCACATGAAGTACACACTTGGGGAAGAAGGAATTCAAATTCCTTGAGGCAAATCGAATTGGTGGAGGGACCCACAAAGGATGCATGGCCAACAATTATAAAAGGAAGGAATGAGGGATCAATAGGGGTGTTTTGTCTATTTGAAAATTGAATTTGCCTTAGCTGTTCAATTGAGCCAATATTGTATTATTTAGCACATGAATGTCTCTGAGTGGAGATCTAAACCCTTGCTTCGGTGGACTTCGAATGCCAGCTCTAGGAGGGAGTTCTACTTTGTTCCAAGTCGTACTAGCAGTAGTGAGTCGAGTTACAACAACATACGAAGTAATAACAAGGAGGCCAAATTACAGCCGCAAGGAAAGGAGCAGCAAGAGGCCCGAGTTATAGCCATAGGGAAAGGAGCATCAGGAGGGTCGAGTTATAGCAGCAGGAAAATATCTACAAGGAGGCTAAGTTCCAGCAGCAAGGAGAGTAGCAGCAGCACAGAGCAGGGAGAGTAACAATAATGTAGGGACTGCATAGTGAGATTTGTTGGGACAACATTATCTTGGGGATTTTGGAGCGGGGGGGCTAGGAGATCATTTGGAGGGCCATTTGAGGAGGATTTTTGGAGTTGGGAGTGCAGAGATTGACAGGATCAATCACAACAACAAAATTCGTATTTGGAGGAGGGCCAAGTTGTGAAGGGTCAATTTTTGAAGGTTGGAACCAAGGGAAACCATTTCTGGGTTTTTGTGGGTTTTGGGAAAGGATCACAATCCCAAATTACTAGAATTTTATGGACACTCTAGAGTGGGAAAATTAGGGGGCAAAGTCAGGTAGCAGTACGATTTTGGAGCAACAACACAGTTTTCTAGAGGAGTTGATTATTGCAACCGTTGGGCTTTCTTGTACTCATCACCTAGTGCTTGTAGCTTGCCTTGTGCAAGCCCAGGTGCACTTACCCCAAGTATTTGTAACACAAGCTGATATTATTAATAAAATCTTGGTCAGTCATGGGATTTACAAAAATTTCTAGTTCATGTGTGTTAGTTTTTGAAAATTTATGTGTTATTATATTTGCATGTCTTTGTTATCATTGTAAAATTTCCATTAGGAATATTATAGTGGTATTAGAGCATGATCTTGGTCAGTTGTGGAGTAGCCAACAAGATCATGGAATATTTGGGCATGTATGCACTAGGATGGGTGAACTATAGACAAACCCATGGCTCAAGGGAGAGTGAGTATCATTGAGGGAAAAATGACCCTCACCCACTTTGATGGTTTAGCTAGGAGTTTTGTCAGATAATGGGTACAAGAATTGGACACATATTTTCGGCTAAACCCCATGAGGGAGGCAGATGCTATTAGACATGCCACTTTACACTTCGATGGAAATGCTATGCAGTGGTGGTACCTAGGGCTGATCCCTTTGGGTCATGTACGTATCACATCCTACACAGAGTTCACATAGAGGCTCGTGGAGAGATTTGACCGAAAGGACACCATACCCCCTCAAAGGGAGTGGATAGGATGAGGATAGTTAGAGGATGAGACCAAGAGGCATTTCTGCTGGTGGAGACCGAGCTTTAGATGTTAGAAGCTCAAGGAGGAGGTTAAGCAGGAGGAAACACAGGATGGTGAGGGGCACATCGATATACCCGGTGTGGCGCAAGAGTCACCATCGTTGGAGGCCTCTTTGGTAGCTCTAGTTGACACCTTGGTTGAGGGAGTAGAGCATACACTCAGAGGGCCATCTATTGAAGAGATTCCAACAGTTGATGAGGTACCCATTACTAAGACCTAGTTTCTAGACGATGGCCACCCACAATAGGTTGATGAGGTGCCTAGAGGCATAATTATCGTAGAGGAGGTACCAGAAGAGACGGAGGGGTCCAAAGTGATGACTAAGTTTACAGGGGATAACCGCCCTCCATAGTTTCATCAGTACTGGGCTAGCCTTCTAGCGTTGAGAAAGAGGCCACCATAGTATGAGAGGCCATTTTGCAGTAGAATGAGGAGTTGGAGGGCATGAGAGTAGTTTGTGCGAGTCCACACCCAAATTGACTCACGTTGGAGAGTGGTTGGATTCCCTACTGATGCAGCTAGAGCACACTTTGGAGAGTGAGAGCAGCTCTCTTCAGGGATACATAGATGGGGCCGACAACATTGTTAGGTTACCTTTGCCCATTGGACAGAAAGAGACAGCGATACCTAGTCCAATTTAATGTGTTGACCAGGACAGCGAGATGGCATGGCCTGAGTCACACAGGGTGCAAAATCCACATGTTGGGGTTGTTCTATGTGATGGAGTTCATGCACTTGGTCCCTCTCTTGGGGTTGGATGGTGATATATTTTGAGTTGGTACACGGTGGAGGGGGATAGACTCATGGAGATGGGCGTAGTTCGAAGCGAAGCTCGGTGGGAGCTCCTAGACATCAAGGGAACTGGAGGTCCATATTGGCATTGGGATCCTGGCAAGGCTTCCTATCCGACATCAAACATAAAGGATGGCTATGGCATTGTAGTCAACCTAGTGCCTGAGTGCATGCGTTCCTTAGGGGAGTTTTAGTCGACACTAGTGGCTAAATGGTTTATGAGCAAACTCCATGGGTTGATTTGGCATGTTGGTTGCGCATGGGGTCACAGGATGATTAGCGCTTTCTAACAGGGTATGGTTGGAGGAGATGGCATGAGTAGGCCACCAAACCAAGCATTGTATGGGGACGATGTTCTCCCTTTGAGGTTTAGGACTCAGGAGTCATCGAGGATCGACACAGCAGAGTTATCCCCTCTAGCAGGAGCAGATTTAGGGCACTCAAATCTACCAGGATGGACAAGGAGGTGCGACCTAATGCATACAGACATGATTCTAGACCATAACCCTAGTGGTGTGTAGGGCTATGCAACGAGGAGCAGTGGCTTGCAGAGGAGCATGGAGATGCATGGGGGTATACCATAGCTTGTTGGTTTACACTATGGAGTAGGAGTGCCTCACATCGCATTGAGTAGATGCAGGGAGTGACAGGTGCAATGACACAGTGAGACACATGATAATACAGGATGGCATAACCGTAGTCGAGGGTATCTAGCGATGTACAGGGGTAGGCCATATTATATAGTGGCATGTTCAGGAGTATTGGGATGATCGGTGGTATGCAAGGGCGTATGACGCTACACAATGAGGCCTTGGAGTGTTGCCTCCAAGGAGACCTGTGAACAGAGACATCAAGCATACCTTTGGGTGTAGTTCACCCAGGATCAATTGGGACCCAAATGAGTGAAACTTGATAGTATCTGTGAGGACTCACATGCCTAACCCTCTTCTACATCCCTCACGAGCGCAATCAATTTTGTTGTTGACTTTTCATACTCTAGGCATGAACAGCGGGGGTTGAGCAGCTCACTCGAGATATTTGGATGACACTCAACGCATTAGGGAAGAGACTTTTCAACAGTGGCACTAGGTTGGTGTGTCAGTTGGCAACCACAGGTTGGGGGATGAGGTGATCATCTGCAGGGGTGGCATACCGTTCATCACTGATTCTACGTCTAGGGAGCTTGTCACAAGGGAGACATGTGTCACTCTTGTCTCAAAGCATGACGAGACCATGCATGAGCAAGAGATGCTGTGTATAGCTGAGGTAGTTTTCCAGTGGGTATCTGGGCATCAGACACTATATTGGCATTTTACTGAGGGTGCAGATTGCATACTTGGTGGCGATGATTGGATGGAGCAGAACAAATCTGCATACATTGAGATGGTCATGAGCATCATACATCTATCTATAAGCTAGGTTCAGGGGTAGCTATTTGGCACATGTGGTTTCCAGTAGTCATCAGTACTACGCAGTGGTAGGTACAAGGTTGTTTAGCACGCATCATATTAGTTCATTATATTCAGAGCCTATATCTTGATTGCATGCAGGGAATAGAGACAAGCTATAGATGGATTCTAGTAGTTGTTAGAGCTATGGTGCAGCAGACCTGGCTATAGGATCCAAGGGTTTAGTTGGTTGATAGATCACTCTACGTCGTGATGAGCAGAGTCATGGCAGAGAGTGTTCTAATTCACTCTTGGGCAGACACATGGGGATTATGGGAGGCCTTCATCATATGGCGAGGCAGGCTTTTCCTATTGCTGCACAGGTTCGAGGTTAGCTTTAGATGGGTAGGTTTTGGCATCATGGAGATACCTGGGCAAGATGTATTTGGCCTTTGTCCGTATTTCACCATTGGGTTTCGGGGGAGGAGGATATGACATGGGCATGATACGTAATCAGAGTAGCGCAAAGTCGGCATGGTGGCATCTTTTTGAGGTTGGCATGGGACCCTGGTATCGAGGGATACATTTATGATAGGTTGGGGCATGGATTTAGTGTGACCCGGTTGTACATTTAGGACCCCAGTATTGTGTGCAGTGACTGTTTAGGTCAACTGGTCGAGAGGGTGCTTATTCAGGCATTACTTGAGGACAAGTAATTTTGGATGGGAAGGACTGTAATGTCCCCAATTAAATTAATTTTGTTAAGAAGAATTCTCATTTTTGCAATTTGGGCGTTGGGAATGTTTTGGCATGAAAACTTAGGAAAAGTGGGTTGAGGGAGTCCCCACTTAATTTTTGGGAGAAGTGGAGGCCACCAACATTAGAGAAAAAGAAAATTAATTTGGTAGTGCAATATGGGGCCCACATGAAGTACGCACTAGGTGAAGAGGGAGTTCAAATTCCTTGAGGAAAATTGAATTGGTGGAGGGACCCACAAGGGATGTATGGCCAACAATTATAAAAGTAAGGAATGAGGGAGCAATAGGGGTCTTTTGTCTATTTGAAAATCGAGTTTGCCTTAATTGTTCAGTTGAGCCAACATTGTGTTGTTTAGCACACGAGTGTATCTGAGCATAGATCTAAACCCTTGCTTTAGTGGACTTCGAATGCGAGCCCTAGGAGGGAGTTCTAATTTGTTCCAAGTCATACTAGCGATAATGAGTCGAGTTACAATTATCGTAAGTTGAGTTACAACAACAGAAGAAGTAATAGCAAGGAGGTCGAGTTACAACTGTAGGGAAAGGAGCAGCAGGAGGGTTCAGTTATAGCTGTAGGGAAAGGAGCAGCAGGAGGGTCGAGTTACAACAATAAGGAGGTTGAATTCCAACAACAGGGAGAGTAGCAGCAATGCAGAGCAAGGAGAGTAATAACAGCACAAGGACTACACAGTGATTGGAGTGAGATTTGTTGGGACAACATTATCCCAGGGATTTTGGATTTGAGGAGATGGGAGATCATTTAGAGGGTCATTTGAGGAGGATTGCTGGAGTTGGGAGTGTAGGGATTGACAAGATCAATCATAGCAACAAGATTCGTATTTGGAGGAGGGCCAAGTTGTGAAGGGTCAATTTTTGAAGGTTGGAACCAAGGGAAACCCTTTCTGGGTTTTGGGCGATGATCATAATCCCAAATTCCTAGAATTTTATGGGCACTCTAGAGTGGGAAAATGAGGGGGTGAAGTCAGGCAACACTGTGGTTTTGGAGAAGCAACACAGTTTTCCAGAGGAGCTAGTTATTGCAGTTGTTGGGCTTTCTTGTATTCATCACTTGGTGCTTGTAGTTTGCCTTGTGCAAGCCCATGTTCACTTACCCCAACTCTTTGTAACACAAGCTGATATTATTAATAAAATCTTGGCTAGTTTTGGGATTTGTAGAAAGTTCTAGTTGATGTGTGTTTGTTTCTGAAATTCCCGTGTTATTTTATTTGCATGTCTTTGTTATCATTGTAAGATTTCCACTAGGAATATTACACAAGAAGGGTCCATCCTTTGCAACTAAATTGCACAATGAAAAAAAAACTCTAGGAGGAGTAACTTGCATGCATGTTTGTGAAGAAGAATCATTTACCAGGAAATAGATTTATAGGGACCAATAGTTTCTATGCCTATTTTGCAATGACAATCTTAAGTTGAACGAGAATGGTAACCTTGAGCATGCAACTAACGCTCATAGAAAACCACGAAGCATGTGAAGTTTGAAGGTGAACCTTATTTTTTGAATTTTCATCCAATTGTAATTTCCATTAATAGAGAATGACAATTACATGTTGTAGACGCCTAAAGACATATCAGATATGTCTAAGGTACATGCAAAATATGCCCAAAGGAACATCAAAAACTAGAGTCCATTTTTTTTTTTACATAGCTCTTCTTAGAAAGTAGGAAACAACCTGACTGAGTAAATTGTCATTACATTTGAATAACACCAAAAAAAACCTTATAGGAGATATAACAAATGTTGGAATTGCTGCATAGTTTCATCCCATAATTAATGCAATGATGATCTTTATATTGAAAAATGAATGCAATGATATGTAAAATAAGTAATGGAGCTTATAAAGGATTTTGTAATAGAGACTCTCTCAAAGATTGAAAGAGAAGGTGTTTGAAGATAAAAGTTTTTATAAAGAAAATAAAAGCTTTTGATTGAATTTAGGGATGGCTTACAAGTCAACATGTTGTGATGAAGTTGTTGTGATACTTTGCTTTTTGAGGCCAAATATCCTAGAGAAGTTATTGAAGTCATAAAAGCGATTTTTTGTTAAGAGTCTATTTATTTAAAGATTTATCAAAAGGGCTATAATGTTGATGTAACAAGTAAAACTCAAGTGAAAATTAGAGTTAAAGTCAAAGTGTTTATTAATGTAAATAATCAATGGTGAAATAAAAAAAATCATTAAAGTCAAACTCAAAGTCAAGTTGGGAGTCTAGAGTGAAAACAAATTCGAAGTCAAGTCCACATGTACATCATTATTATGTAATGAAGCTCTCGTAAAGTGATAGTGAAAGTCAGAGTTAAGTTAATATTTAAGTGATGTATAATCATGATAATAACACATCAATTAATTTTCCCAAACCAAGGTCATAGGGGTCTTGTTGGACCTTGTTCAACCCGTACAAGAAACACATATTTATGCAACCACAAAAAAATAATAATAGAAGAAGACGATAGAGGAAGGAATAAACAAAATGAAGAAAGAAGAAGATTTGTACTTCACCACAAAACATGACAAATGAAATAAAGCAAACAAAAGAAGGAGAAGACACGTAAAAGAAGTAAAAGACAAACTATTGATGAAGTGCACCATAAAGAAAAAATTGATAACGTTTGATGTGGCAAAAGAAAGAAGAAGGAAACAAACCATGGTAAGAATAAACAGTACTATGTGCTCAATAATTGAGATGCAAAATTGAAGTAAAAATGAAATCCCTAAGGAGGTTGATGATCCTCCTTGACAGTATTTTTTATGATGGAAAATAAAATGGTTTTGGTCATATGTTTGTATAAGGTTTAGATTAACCTCAAATGAAAATTTGAAATTCTATGTACCCACACTAAATGTTGATGCAAGCCCTAACATGGGATGTATAACAACATAAACTAATTGTTGGTTTGTTCATGAACAACCAAAATTTAATCACTTGTCATGACAAATGAAGGTTTGTGGTTAATTAGAAACCACTTGAGAATTGTAATGGTTCAGGGTAAATTGATGTAATGATTGAGGGTAATCCATATAAACCCATAGTGTGGTCACGAGTAAGCCAAAGAAAACCCAAGTTGATGATTGATGATGATGTGGGGGGGGGGGGGGGAGGTAAAAGGTACATGTATAAAGATTTGTTATTCAAGAATTGTTGATGAACCATGTATGAGGAAAATATTCCTAGAGAACCAATGGATACACCAACTCACAACGCTTGTATTCAATAGATGGTGACTATTTTATGTCGACTTGAATAAACATGATGTTTCTATTTACAAGTATAGGATATAGTTAAAAGAACATTAAAGATGTAGAATGAAAAGAATGAAAGATCAAGATCACAAAAGATAGAAGATGAAGATAAAAGATAAAGGATTGCAAAGGATACAAGACTGAAGAAGATTGAAGATGAGGAGTGTAGAAGATGAAGATAAAGATTTGATCACTTGAAAAGATCAGTGGAAGAGATAGAGGATGATGATTGAATATTGAAATCACAAGTATTCATTAACATGAATATGTAGGATTAAATCCTATTTATGTTATATGATGAAAACATTGTAATATGCAATGTAGTAGGCCAAGCATAAAGTCTATGTATGAAGCAATGATGATAACACAAGGCAAAAGTTAGGAAGGAAGATTTCATAGAATCAATTGAAAGATTGAAAGGAGATAGTCATGGAGATATTAAGAAGATAGTTATGAATATTGTTGAACTAAATATCTAATTATGACATGGTTATTATGGGCACATGTAGTTATAAAATGGAACCATTCGTACAAAATAATCACACACATGAATGAGTTGATTGAATGGAATTCCCCTTTTGAAGGTTTCTTGAGTGTAGACACCAGGTGTCCATTACTTAATATATGTTTGAGTGTAGTTGTTTGAAGAAAATTTTGGGATTGAACTGTGTATAGGATTAATATCATGTCCAACAATTCAGGTGGACCTTCCACCCATCATCAGGGATTATAGAATATTGAATGATAAATAAGCGAGTGCTGGAAGCCTTACATAGAAAATAATTCACTTATTTAGTCGTTGGGAAAATTAATAAAATTTAAGACAATCATAAGCCCAACACAATTGTATGTATGAAAGAATAAAAGTATCCATGCTTAAGAATCAAATAACATTTAAAACATGCTTTACAATTAAAGGCTTTTCCTCAATCATGTTACAAAGGTTTTTTTTTTTTTTAGTACTAAGCGCTTCATCACTATTTGTTGATGCATATAGATAGATCTTGAACTACAATATTTGCATGTTTTTGTGAGTTCTTAAGCAATGAATAACAAGTTTTGACATTGCAAAAGGTCTTGCTCTTTATGCCACCATGTAATATATCATATTTATATGTCAAGTGTTAAAGGCAACTATTAATTTGGAGATAAACTCATTAGTAATATTAATATGATGGATGTGTATGCTAGAGGAGTAATTAAAGCATTCAATGATTTTGTAATGTAGTTATGAGTTATACTAGGAAAACATGCCAAATAACAAAGGAGTAAGATAATATTATATCAAATGGACCTTCTTTGTGACCATAAATCTATTAAGAATTTGATAAAAGTTTTAGGCCTTCATAAAGTTATAATAAAAGCCAATATTTGTACATGGTGGACCGATTCCATAATTGTTTTTTTCTAATTCTAAACCGATCCCAATTGTTAAAGCTTTGGTTAGAATTCTAAATAGATGGAAACTTTGGCTTTTTGTATCATCAAATACAAACCACTAAAGAAATTTAATACAAGGTTAAATGAATCCAATAACAAAATTGATTGTATACCAATGATGTTACAAAATGATAGTTAAAAAACACGCAAAATTTCACTCAATAAATGTTTGATCATAAGCAATGTAACTAGTTCATGACATTTCACTTAATTGATTTGTATTCAAATGTAGATCAGCTCGTATACTACTATACTAAAAGCGAGTAATAACTAGCACACCCACATCAACAATAGATGATGAACGTTTATAGGGATAATCATCCATCAACCATACAAAAATCTCTCATTTACCAACTAGACACCTCTCATCTACAAAATATATAAATATCTCTATCTCATAATTAACAAGCAAGCAACTAGATTATGGAATCGTGAAGATTAAAAGAAGACACATATTAAATATATCCCCACTAACCAATCTTGCACCCTTCATATTAATTTCAAGATAAAACATTTATTAAAATGAAAAAATGAAAAATGAAATTTTAACGTCCACGAGACTAGATATAGTCTATGGGACCACTAGCTTCCCAAATTTTTGCCTTTTGCAATTCAATCCTCTTATTATTCAAATTAATGGTGAGCTGACCCAACCTTCTAACAATCCCCTCATTGAAAAGACAATGCCAAGGAACCGATGTTAACATATTGCTATCACTGTCTCTGATGTCTCTAAAAGCATCACATTCCAAAATGAAATATTTTTCAGATTCCACTGCCCCAGAAGTGCACAAAGTACACACTCGTTCTTCCCAAGCTTCTTTAGGTCTTTTCGACCAACCTGTTTCACATCATAGTTGATGTGAGCTAGTTCTTAATTGAACAAAAAGAATCTTTGCTCTCCATGGAATGCTAGCTCCAATGTACTCTTTTTGTTGGAGATCACAAGTGGGGTTGAATTCTTGAACATAGTGCTTCTTCTTTATACCCAACTCTTTTCCCCATATACACTTACAAAACTTCTCCATAACAAAAATCTTTAATGTAATTACTACTCCCTCTTCAAATACACCAACCCACTTCACCTACATTGAAAAAAAAACTTGGGTATGCTTTAAGTTTTCTTCTATAACATAACAATAACATGAGTTTAACCAACCCACTTAGCCTTCATTCTTAAAAAAGCCTACTTGAGTATGCTTTAAGTTTTCTTCCATAGCATAACAACATAAGTTTATAGACACATTAGTTAGGTTGTCGTGCCACCAATTTACTCCAACGACTCCATATTCGATTCTAATCTACTCTACCCAAAACCCGTTAAGCACACTTAATCCAAATTGAAACACCGGGTGGTGGGAAACTTTACAAATTGATACTACGTGGGTGGGTCCTGTAAACTTTAAAGTTTTGATAAATAAAACGGCCGTTGAAAGTATTTTGAATTTGAATCAAACAGAATTGACTCATACTGATTAAGAACGACCACAAAATAGTCATATTAAAGATAATGTAAATAAATCAAAAAGAAAGGAGTTGTCTATAATGAGACTTTTTGGAGATTCGGGTGACGGAATCCGGCAGAAGAAATGAGGTTAAATCTTGATTTTTAGCAGTTAAAATGGTTTTTTAACTGCATATTTGGATTCAACATCCTCAAAAACCCTTGGGACCTTTTGATTGTGCAGAAACTAGCTATCAAACTTGGGATTCCAATAAATTGCTACCGGATTTTCACCGGAAAAATCCGCCAGAAAAACTTTCAAAAAGTCTCATTATAGACAACTGCAAAAAGAAATACAATCGGAACACAGACATGAGTATCATAACATCCTTCCACGTGTTCCCATCGGACGGTGGAAGGCCAAAAGGCGAATTACAAGCGAACCCTTCCGATGGCGAATTAAATTCTCGTCTGGTCGGACTCGAAGGAAATAAATTTAGAGCTCCGATTGAAGAGCATCCGAGGGAAAGAAAATCCGGTTCTTTATATACTGGGAAGTGAATTCTGCCGATTCCGCCGTAGAATCCACTGTGGTTTCAGGATTTTGGCAGAGGAAGCGAACATTAGTAGAAGCTGAGAATGACGGAGAAGGGCGTGGACAAAAAGGACAAGAAGGCCATCATCAAGAGCGCCGATATGGGCGATGAGATGCAGAAGGCAGCCATTGACTGTGCTCTGCAGGTAAAATTTAATGCCAAGTAGCTAATCAGGGAACTTCTTTGTGATATCCATTGAATAAATCATATTTCCCTGGGCTCTTTGCAAGGCTTTGGAGCAACATACTGTAGAGAAGGACGTTGCGGCTTACATCAAAAAGGAATTCGACAAGAAGTTCAGTCCCACATGGCATTGCATCGTTGGCCGGAATTTCGGTAAGCTTTTATTCCAAATATCAGTGAGCGAGCTTGCTTGGTGGCAGATCTTATATGATTTTCTGTTTTTGCCCACATTTTCCCCTGTTATGATAATAGTTTCGTCTGAATGATGAAATCTCTCTTGTTTATTAAAAGACACTGGATACTTTGCCACATTTTATATATTCTAGTAGTGCAATATTCAATTACCATCAACATTTGCGATTCAACTAAATGTTTATCGTTTTATGGATTCAACATATGCGTATTTGACAAATTTCTTAAACGATGGATTCAAATTATTTGACAAATGTGTTCGATGGATTGGAATTCTTAGACAATTGCATTGAACGATGGATTTATATTGAATTCACATTCTTGTCCTGTTTTTGTTTCAATTTTGGTTATCGTAGACAGTCAAATTATGCTATTTTCAAGCCGTGCTGTGAGAGTTGCTCTTGCATTTCAAAGTATATACACGCATACTTTCACTTGAAACCATTTTAGTAAGCTGACGATGTCAATTCGAGCTGCATTTTTGCACCGAGAGAATGCACCTTCTGCAGAACACGTAGGGCCGGGTGATTCATCAACTCTTCATGTGGATGCCTGTGAAATAGTGGACCGTGTTAAACCCTTTCACCTAGGGATAACTAGAGGAGTTTTTCTTATTCGATGATCCACATTGTGGACAGTGATCCCAGTGCCGATGACCAACATTCTTCACATACAACAGCGTGCAGATGCCTCGTATATTATGCTTTGCTCATTCATATCATCAGCTCATTTCATTGAGGATGATGTGGTATCAAAGCATAAGATCTTGGAAGCCATCCACTTGTTTGAAGATTTTTTTTTGGATTCGTGGCTTGACAATTCAGTGACCTTCTCAGCAAAGCCTCCTTGCTTTAGACCCCTGTCACACCTTATAGCTTGGGGTCATACATTTCAATCCCTTTGGTGGATGAAAATCCATGGCTGTTCAAGAGCTAATTACATTACAACAACAGAGGTGCTCTCTGGGGCAAATGCAACTAGATACACACTTTCAGTTGCCCAAATTGTTGGGCCAAATGATTGGCGAGGCTATTGATTCTCGGCCCGGTAGTCTCTCCACCTATTTCAAAACATGTCTTGCGATGGAAGAGGACATCAAGCTTCAAATATCTAGTCTATAGATGGAGGGTTTGGTGCAAACATGTTGGGATACTTAGTTGGAGAATATATCCTTGGTTGTCGAGCTCGTAGAATCAACAAAGACCAGATCTACACATATCACATCTTGAGACGACTTCTGGCAGGCCTTAAGAGAACGCTTCTATCCTCCAGGATATCTCCAAAATCTCTTTGCCAAGTGGTTTCCATATCTCTGATCCAGAAGAGGTACTAATTATCATATTTAATTCTAGTTTGCTAATGGTTTTTTGTCGAGAAGTTGAGTTGTTTGATAGTACTTCCTTGGACAAGGCCTTTATTTGGGCCTTGGCTGTGGAACACAAAGTGGCTTTTCGAATCTGATCTCCTCAAACCAGAAATGGTTCGTCTCCTACTAGTCCTTCCAATGCAACCCTTGCCTCATGCCCCACGCCTCACAATATCCCCATTTTAGGCAACAATGGTATGTTCTATGCTTTAGAGGAATTTTACTTCAATTTCTTTATGAGCTCAGTATCAATATTCAGATTAGCAATTACATCAACATGATAGTAAAATGCAGATAGAACATAAACATAAATTGTAGAAGACAAGCCAAGACAAGAGTACACAACATGTGGCACCAGCCAGGGACAAACCCTAATGTGGGGAAACCCTTGATCAAATCTTCTTTTAGTCTTCAATAGTTCAACAGAGAGAGATAGTACAATTTACAAATCTAATAATTTATAACAGCAGCAAAATAGTCCTAACCAGAAATGTCAACGCTGGTCAATAGGGCAGATTTGACCCTCAACAAATTGGTCAACTTCAATCAACTTCGGCCTTCAACCAGTAAGATAAAACAACCCCCAAAATAGTAAAATTCGGCCGAGTCAAAGTCTTGTCAAACAACCCACTTGCGGTCAGCCCTAGCTGCAATCAACGTTGGTCAACCGTCAATGCTTAGCCTCAATTTTTGTGCCCATAAATGTGGCTTGCCCAAACAGAGGTAGCCCTCACAAAAACACAGTCAAAGGAGGTCAACGCATGTTGGTCAATGCTTGGTCAAATTGTCCAGAAATTTCGGCCTCTTGAAATTTCGCTCACTTGAAATTTCGGACGTGTGGAGAAAGAGAGAGGCCCAAAAATCCATACCCAATCAATGAGGAGAGAGAGAGAGAAGTGTGAAGATGAGGCTAAGTCACCTTCTATTTATATGCAACGTTGAGGATGAATAAACGTGACTGTTGGGCTTCTGAGCCTACATAAGTTTGCCGGCCGACCTTGACAATTTGACCATAATCAAAATAAATTCATAACTTCATTTGTACATGTCAGAATCGGATGATCTTTAGATCAATCCTACACCTCTCAGAGAGAGGAATCCAAGAAAAATATCAGCTATCATAACTAAGATGACCCATGTGGAGTTTGGCCCTAGTTGCCAATTTTAACAATCCCTCTTAACTAGGGAGAACTCCATCTGCTAAGCCATCTGCCAATCTGTACTATCTTTGCCATCAATGCGCTGCTCTGCTCTACTGAACTATGAAGAAGAAGAAGTGATCGAGAATGTATCATACCATTCTCAACTAACTTGAAGTCAGTCCCAATCAAAGGAGAGTGTCATACCACTCTTACTGACTCGAAGTCAGTTCCAATCAAAAGAGAGTGTCTCATACCACTCTTACAGACTCGAAGTCAGTTCCAATTGATCCCAGATCAATATCGGCCATCCTAACGTAGGGAGTACGTAGTACACGATGCGTCCATCGATAGTACTATGGTCCCTATCTACAGTTCCCTACTCATTGGCTAGATGAGAGGTACTTTCCATGAGTCCCAGAGTGCATGGGTAGGATGTCTCAGCAGGAGAAGGATGAACCACTCATCCTGCCTACATGTCGCCAAGGGGTATCATAGGCGAAGGCTGAACCACTCACCCTGTATACAACAAACCACTAGGGGAAGGCTGAACCACTCACCCTATGGGTGCTCATTGCTCCAAGAAGTACCCCAAGCCCCTCGGAGCTCCCAGAGCTCAATGTCCATCTCATACAGGACCCTCATAAGACGGTCTCTCCACGACTCCAAGTCATTCTCGGAAGGCCAAGAGCTTGACCTTCCCCAGGGGGTTTGTCAGAATATCAACGACCTGCTCATCAGTCCCAACGTGATGCAGCCTTATTGCTCCTTGTTGTACCATATCTTGGATAAAGTGGTACCTGATATCTATATGCTTTGAGCGATCATGATAATTGGATCCCACTCTGGTTGTTGCAGAGGATCACGGTGGTATCCAGGACATGTCCAAATAGCTCACTGAAGAGCTCCCTCAACCAAACAACTTCACAAGAGGCCATACTAGCAGCTATGTATTTGGCCTCAGCGGTGCTCAAGGCAACCGATTTCTGCTTCCTGCTCGTTCAGGATATCGAAGCAGAACCCAAAGAAAAACAACATCCAGAAGTGCTCTTGCGATCCACCACACTGCTAGCCCAATCAACATCAGAATAACCATGCAACCTCACATCTCTGGCAATGTATCTCAGTTCGTGAGTGATTGTGCCCCGAAGATATCTTAGAAGATTCTTGGCACCAATCCAATGTATATGATAAGGCTCAACCATATATTGGCTCAATATGTTAACTGCAAAACATATGTCCGGACGGGAGTTCACCAAGAACATTAGTGCTCCTATGAGTTGATGATACTCAGAAGCATTTCCCAATTCAGGTTCAACAACACTACCACATAACTTCTTAAAGTTAAGTTCCATTGGAGTAGTCACAGGCTTGCAGTCCACCATCCCAAATCTTTCCAATATCTTCACAACATATATTCCTTGAGAGAGGAAAATTTCACCTGGCTTTTGCTAGACCTCCAAACCTAGGAAATAGTGCATCGGTCCAAGGTCCATCTCAAATTCAGAAGCCAACTCTCTCGTTACATCTGTGAATGAGAGGGTCTGCACTTCCATTAGCCGATTTGTCCTGGGGTCTAGGGACCACATCCCAGATATCATTCTTCATAATTGACTCATATTCTTCATTCATAGCATCCTTCCATACTTGATGCTTCATGACTTCTTTGAATGATGAAGGCTCATTTTGAATGGTAGTGCTCATGGCGGTCAAATATCCTTGATACCTGTTCGGCTTCTTGCTTTCACGTAATGTCCCCCTTGGTGCCATGTGTCTCTTGGCATCTTCGAGTCTCCCTAAGCCATGAGGGTCTCCTTTTGGAGGAGGAGGGCTCATGAGGAGGAGGATCAATACGATCCATAAGTTCATCAACATTAGGCATCGTTTCGTCTTCTTTTGCACCCTGATTTCTGGTCTCAGCTTCTTTGTCCTTCCTTAGGATAGGAATGTTGTTGATCTTCCTGAGGGCCATATCTTCGTTGAAGGTGACATCATGACTTATCTCAACTTTCTTTTGACCAGCCACATAAATTATATATCCCTTAGAATTTTCACTATAGCCCACAAAGATTCCTTTCTTCCTAGATGCACCCAATTTGCTTCTTTTCTCTTTCGGCACATGAAAATATACGAGACTTCCAAAAATTCTAAAATGAGAGACATCGCTTTTCTTACCAGTGAACATTTCTTCGAGAGTCTTGGAGTCCAATGCTTGATGAGGGCATCGGTTTGAACATACACGACGATATTTGCAGCGTCAGCGCATAGGAACTTTGGAAGTCCTTGATCATGAAGCATGGCACGAACTGCTTCTACAATAGAGAGATTCTTCCTTTCAGCCACATCATTTTGCTTAGGAGTGTATGGCATTATAGTCTCCCTCTTAATGCCAACTTCTCTCCAATAATCTTGGAATTCATTGGATTCATACTTGGTCCCCTTATCAGTCCTCAATATCTTGATTTCCTTCTCTGATTGGTTTCCGATCAAGGGTTCTCAAAACTTTATAACAGGTCATTCCTCCTCTATCATAAAAGTTGTCCTCACTTTGTTGGATTCATTATTTAAGGCTTTGAAGTGTCAAAACCATGTGAATACTTCATCCTTCTTCTTCAAGAAGTAGATCCAGGTCTTGCAAGAATTATCATCCGTAAAGGTGAGATAATATAAGTATCCTTCCAAAGAGTTTACGTGCATCATACCAGATATGTTGGAGTGGATCAATTGCAATATATCTGTGGTCTTGCTATTACTTGAGGGGAATGGTCCCCTTGTAAGTTTTCCTTCAACACATCTTGGACATACACCTTCATGCTCTACTTTGAACTCGGGCATACCTGTCACCATCTGTCTCACATTGGGTAGGGCCTTATAATGAAGATGGGCAAACCTTTGGTGCCATAGTTAAGATTGTAGAGATGTGTCGCAAGACATGGCTCGCAATGGACTTCCTCCAACTTGATACAAAGTGTCAACCCTGAACCCAAGAGTAAAAGCATCTTTAAAATTTCTTTTCCAAACACGTGCCTTTCCATCGATGAATGCCCCCTTGAATCCTTTGTCCTCCATGGCTGAAATGGACACCAGGTTCTTCTTGAGATCAGGTACATATAGTACTTCTTGCAAATGAATAGTGTTACCTTGATTCAATTGAAGGGTAACATTCCCTACTCCCTTCACAAGATAGGTGGCATCGTCTCCAAGGATGATCTCCAAGTTTGTCCCCTTTTCAATCAGATTAGAGAGGGCTTCCTGTGCCTTCAGGCACCACTATCAATCAACCAATTTCCCAAAGTGTCTAGAGGAGAGGCTGTGGAGAGGGCCGATATAAGATAGTACTCTTTTTGCTTATTGTTAACAACATTTGATTCTTCATACCTGGAGTTCCTTGATTTCTTGGAGGGTCGACCATTTCCTTGATGTCTTGCATTCCTTTTTCCTTTGCCATTGGACCTGCCATTTTTTTGATCGTTGTTGATGAAGTTGCCCCTGGAGTGATTGTGATCATCATCATGCGATGTGTCCCTTCTATTTGGACACTCCCTTGCATAGTGGCCAAACTTATTGCAAACAAGGCACCTGCCCTTCCTTCCTCCCTTAGATCCAGGCTTTCCACGGAAATGACCTTTAGACCCTGCATTTTTTCTCCTTTTGGCATGAGCGGAGAATGCAGAGAGGTTGCTTCTATTAGAAGGCATTTCTTGCTCCACCATTCTTGTTTCTTGAATGCATCTCGACATCAATTCTTCAAACCTTGGAATTCGATCATTGTTGAGGACGGTGGTTCTAAATACATAACACTCGGGTGGGAGTCCTCCAAGGGTGGTGAGAGTAAGTTCCCTGTCAGGAATACTTCTCCAATGGAGAGTAGATCATTCTTGATCTTAGTAATCCTCAAGAAATAGGATTGAATATCCTCGTCCTTGCCCTTCTTAATATCCTTCAACTTATTCTTGGCAAATAGAATTTGATTAGCATTACTAACCTTGAACATGCCGACCAACCTGTTGTAGATCTCCTTGGAGGTCTTTAATTCGGAGATGTAGGTCACCGAATGCTTGTCAATGGAATCCCTGATAATTTTCTTTGCTTTGACTTCAACCCTATTGTACTTGGTCTTCGCAGCAGCTGGTGCATTTGAAGGAGGTATAGGGATTTTACCCTGTACATAGCCCATCACTTCTTTTTCTTCCAAGGTCAAATCAAGAGACATCTTCCATCCATGATAGTTAGATTTATCATGGAGCTTGTCTTTAGCTGGGAAGTAGGATGAGGAACCCATTGAACCTTTTGTCCTTGTCTAACTGTCTTTGGTGATTGGTCTTTCACTCTTGCTTGGGCTTTGTCTTCACCTCAACTCTGATACCATGTTAATTTTAGGAAACAATGGTATGTTCTATGATTTAGAGCAATTTTACTTCAATTTCTTTATTAGCCTAGTATCAATATTCAGATTAGCAATCACATCAACATGTTAGTAAAATGCAGATAGAACATAAACATAAATAGTAGAAGACAAGCCAAGACAAGAGGACACAAGATGTGGCACTGGCCAGGGACAAACCCCAATGTGGGGAAACCCTTGATCAAATCTTCTTTTAGTCTTCAATAGTTCACCAGAGAGAGTACAATTTACAAATCTGATAATTTATAACAGCATCAAAAGAGCCCTAACCAGAAAATTCAACACTGGTCAACAAGGCAGATTTGACCCTCAGCAAATTGGTCAACTTCGGCCTTCAAACAACAATATAAAACAACCCTCAAAACAGTGAAATTCGGCCCAATCAAATTTTGGTCAAACAACCCAGCTGTGGTCAGCCCTAGTTGCAGTCAACTTTGGTCAACAGTCAACGTTTAGCTTTGATTTCTATGCCCAGAAATGCGGCCTGCCCAAATAGAGATAGCCCTCACAAAAACACAGTTAAAGGAGGTCAACGCATGCTGGTCAATGCTTGGTCAAATTGTCCAGAAATTCGGTCTCTTGAAATTTCGGCCCCCTGAAATTTTGCTCTCCTAAAATTTCGAATGTGTGGAGAGAGAGAGAGGTCCATAAATCCATACTCAATCAATGAGGAGAGAGAGAGAGAAGTGTGAAGATGAGGCTAAGTCACCTTCTATTTATATGCAACATTGAGGATGAATAGACGTGATTGTTGGGCTTCTGAGTGTACATAAGTTTGTTGGCTGACCTTGACAATTTGACCATAATCAAAATAAATTCATAACCTCATTTGTACATGTCAGAATCAGATGATCTTTAGATCAATCCTATACCTCTCGGAGAGAGGAATCCAAGAAAAATATCAGCTGTCATAAATAAGATGACCCATGTGGAGTTTGGGCCTAATTGCCAATTTTAACAACTCCTTTTACAAAGGATGAATAACCAAATTCCCCTACCTCACTTGTAGTTGTTTCTCTCGAAAATCCTGCTAAAGTTGACCCCTCTCTCATCCTTATGATTGCTAATGAAGCCAACATCATTTCTGCACCTCTGTTTACCCATAATTGTCAAATCAAACATGAGTTGGTGACTCTTATCCTCAACGATGGGAGTTAAAATAATCTTGTAGTTGTGGCACAAGACTTGGTTCAATGCCTTAGCCTTCCCACCACTCCACACCCAAACCCCTATCAGCGAAGCTTGGTCCAAAAGGAAGGCCCTTATCTTAATACCATCCAGTGTTATGTTGTCATCTTTGCTATAGGTCGTTTTTGAGATATTGGGGTATGTGATGTTTCTCCTCTTGATTGTGCCGATTTGTTACTAGTCATTCCATACCAACATGTCTGACTCGTTGTTTATCATGCTAAAGATCCCTAATACCACTTGCAACTTGAGGGCCGCACTTATGTCCTCACATATTCGACTCTCAAATCAACCTGACCTCCTACTGGAAAAACTCCCATTAAGAAAATCAATTTAAACCAATGTGTCTCTTTGTGTTTGGTTTTCCTTGTGAAGCTAGAGAACCTCACTAACTCGACACCTCCTAACATGGCTCCACTACTTTGAGAAATTATAGATGTCTTCGCTCAACCCATGGGGCTACTTCCTGCATACTCTATTGAACACAAAATTGATCTTATTCTAGGTGCTTCCTTACCCAATGCCCCATCTTATTGCCTCACTAGAAAATTATCTATTGGACCTGATTCATCAAAGTAACTTGCGCAAAAGGTGAGACTAGACAGAAAACTCTATGGGTTGCAAAGGATCTGCAACCTACAATGGTGGCAATAATGGGGATCAAGGAAAGCTATCAATGATAGCGATGGGTGAAAGCTCAAGTTCTAGTAGCAATAGTGCTGCACAAGTTGGGGGCAAAGCCATTGTCAACAACTTTTGGGCAAAGTGTGGACATTGTATTGAACAATTATTAGACAACTAAAGAAGGGTAATCATTGAAGGGCCTTGTTGTGGGAGATTTTGTGGCAGAGATCAGGACAAAGATGATTGAAATGGTGTCACTTGGAAGGGTACCTTAGCAGTTTCATTGAAGCATTCAAGATCTCTTTTTATGTATGCTAGTCATGAAGGTGGAGCATATGCCAAAAATAGTCATGATGTTGCAAAAGACAAAAGATCTCAATGATTTTCTTCATAAGAATCGTATGTGCATATCAATGGAATTAGTTACTGTTGGTTTGGGGGACCATGGGCAACAACCTCTTCAAGATTACGTGGTGGTAACAACTGTGACAGAACTAGGAGCAAGAATAATTTCAACAACTGATATAATTTTATTCTGTCAAAAATGGCGGTTGCTAATAGATAGTCTCTGGTTATTCTCAACAAGGAAATTTGTGGCATTTTTTTTGCTGCATATGATGCACTTTGTGAAGAAGGAATTGCAACTCTAGCGTGTAGAGCTTTGGATGAAATTGCTGACATCTTAGTCACAAGGACAAAAGATCTCGTTAAGGTGCAGGGAGAGATTTTGGAGGGTCTCATGGCTCGAATTGTAAGCTCAAAGAGTGTGACACATCTAAAGAAAGAGTTGGAGGAAGTGCCACCTTCGACCATCCTTGAAGCTTCATGTAAGCTTGGACAAGGTCTCTGTGAGATATGTAGAGGCAGTAACTTAAGTGAACAACCACAAATAAAAACTCTTCTTATAAGTGTTGGCTTTGAAAGGCCGGACTACACTGACTACACTGTAGTGTGTCCAAACTACATTGACTGGTTTGGTAGTGGAGCTGCTGATGCAATGGCTAAAGCTTCATACAGATCTCTGAAGTTCATACAATCACATCCTACATGTTGGGTTGTGTTATATTCTTTCCACGACTAGCCCGCGTAGTTTATGGGGGGGTTAGAGGGGGGCGGTTATCCCCCTTTGCGGGGTCCGGGGCAGCGCCCCGAGGAAATTTTTTTGGACCCTATATTAGGTTGGGTGGACCTACCTATGGTTTTGTGCATGGTTTTTGCACATGGTTTTGGCCGCGATGGTTTTTGGTCCATGATTTTGGACGCGATGGTTTTTTGGTCCATGGTATTAGATGCTTCGGCATGTATAAATATGTTTTGTAACATTGAAAGGAACATAATGAAAAATCAATCTGGTAGTCCCGGTTTTGGGATCTAGGGGAAATCTCTGTGCATATGTGTTATGCTCTCGCATTGTTTATTTTCTGTGTTTTAGAATTCTTATGCAGGTAGTTTCTGTACGAGGTTAAAACCTACATCGTTAAGGTGCAGGGAGAGATTTTGGAGGGTCTCGTGGCTCGAATTGTAAGCTCAAAAAGTGCAACACATCTAAAGAAAGTGCTGGAGGAAGTGCCACCTTCGACCATCCCTGAAGCTTCATGTAAGCTTGGACAAGGTCTCTGTGAGATATCTAGAGGCAGTAACTTAAGTGAACAACAACAAATAAAAACTCTTCTTATAAGTGTTGGCTCTGAAATCCCGAACTACACTGACTACACTGCAGTGTGTCCAATCTACATTTATTAGTTTGGTAGTGGAGCTGCTGATGCAATGGCTAAAGCTTCATACAGATCTTTGACGTTCATACAATCACATCCTACAGACTATGCGACTTTAAAGCTACAAGAAATGATATGGTTGATGTGACAATTTTGTTTTGTTTTGTTTTTAAGCTGATTTTAAATGCCGTTACAACGTTCGTAAATTTCCTTATGCATCTAGTAATAATGTGCACTTTAAGATTGTCATTCACATATTTAGCGATTTTGGTTTCTAACGTTATCAAAAGGAGATGAGGGAACATCTTGGGTTATGGCCTTTATATCGGGGTTCTTTTGTTGATGTCAACATGTTTATTGTGGCTAAGGAGAAAGCGTCCCAAATGTCTCAAGGTAAGAGCCTCTTACTCAATCACGTGGAGTCCTGTTTGGGTCAAGAATGTTTGCGCATGACGAGTTGGATGATGAATTTGAAAATCTAATGATCAAGTTGAAATTCTTAACATATTTGCTTAGAACTTTTTAAATCCGTAATGGTTTATCACCTCTTTTAAAAAATGGACATGCTGCTTACAATCAATACTACTTGAGGCAAATGAAGACTTGGGGCACATTGCTTGCAAATATTAAGGAAATGAGTATGATGTTGGATGAATGGGCTGTATACATACAGAGAAAAGTTAGAAACAGACAACTACCTTCATCAACTTGTGTTTTTGAGGTAGAGCCTTTTCTTGAGCAATATGCTTGTCGGAGTCCCCAAAATCATGCATTGATTGGGTTTGCAGAAACATTGAAGTGTACTTTCCCTTATTTGGTGGAGGAAGCAGGGATGCTTCCTGCTCTAAAGAGGGAGGAATTGGGCAACCAAGAAAGGCACACGAATAAAAAAACTTCTAACTGACTGGGAAAACAAGAAAAAATTCACTCCTTCCTTGGCAATATTTAAGACTAAAAAAGAAGGAAACATCTAAAACTAGTAAAAAGGAAACATCTGAATTAATTTGCTTTAGCTAATAAAGTATTTGGTTTTTATGCAATATATTTTGTAATTGAATTAATAAGGAGAATGTTTGCATTGCTTATAAAATGCTCATGTCTCCCTCATAATAAAATTGTGGTATTTTTTTCCAGAACTTTTATGTTATTCACTTCTTTTAAATCTACATTGTTATATAATGATTTTCTAGACAATTTTTAGATATGCATGTAGATCATGATGGTAAACCAATACACATGAGGTACATTAGTCATTGTTTTATACAAAGTGTTTAAGTTGAATGTATTTAGCATTTAAGTAAGGATGAAATTAGATAATGAATCACGATGTTTAGAAGTTATGCTTGTTGCCTTGTTTCATCTTAGTGGCCGTCATATGTTTTCTATTCTAGTGTTGTCGGTGAAATTTTAAAGTTGTTGCAGTTACTGGTTATTATTTTCCTATCTATTTAGATTATTTGTCTTCTCCAAAATACTTGTGACAAACACTGAATAAAACAATACTGCAACTTCACAGAAAAATAATTAACCACAGGTACTGAGAAAACCATGCACACACACACAAATACCGAACACCAATATTTTAGACAAATATCCCTAGAAAAAATCTAGTGTGGGGAAAACCAGTTCTATAGATGAGTTATTTTATTATTCTTCAGCAAATTTGTGATGGATAATATTACAAGTTACAACTGGTTGTCGTAAAATAACATACCCACTGAAAATTATTTTGATCACTAATGCAAGTCACACTGACCTTCAAGCAATTTGTCCCTCTAGATCAAATTCAACCTCCCTTTGAAGCTCGATCTGGATCTCACACGCGGAATGACAGCCCTCTTGCCAACTCGCACTAGCTAGGAAAATCAACTTGGCCTCCACTGGAAAATCTGACTTCAGCTAGCAAATCGATCTCTCCTGCAATTTCCCCTTGCTTCGAAATTTCTCCTTCTCTGAGTAATTCACATTGCTTGATAGTGTAATTTGCACCCCTGCCTAGAGCAACTCGCACCACTAGAAAATCAACCTCTCTTTGCAGAAAAATCGATCTCCAACTCTCCTTGAAAATTGTTGTGAAGAATCTCTACGGTAATCTTATCTCCAACCATTGTTGATCTCTCTCTCTTGATGCCCCCGTGTTGTGTTTGCGCCATTGCTATTGTTGCAATTTTGTGTCTCAATGTTGTGATGTATTCTCCAAATGACCCATCGATCTCCTTATAATCTCTCATTGACGAATCAACGAACATGATCTAATCTCAATCGATGTCTAAGATCATCTTGATCCCATCAAATAACTTTTCCGTATGTCTCTAGAGGAAAATTGATTTTTCCCAACTAATATTGATTAATTAAGTTATTTCCCTAATTTAGACTTGGGAAAATTTAATTAACTGCTTAATTAAATCTAATCAAGGCCTTTTATTGCGAAACCTTTTCTAGGTATTGGAGAAAATTTGTTCCCTAGCCTCATAGACACAATTTGAGACTAGAACACCTGTCTGAGCTACACAAACAAACACTTCATATTAGCGAGGAAGGTGTTCTGCATAACACCCAACTTGTCTCTAAAGAAGATGAACCTTGCCTTCCCCAAAGCCTTCATCAGAATATTTGCTACCTACTCATTTGTAGGTATATACTGTAGCTGGACAATCCTATGCTGCACATAATCCCTGATGAAGTGGTATCTAATGTCTATATGCTTGGACCTATCATGAAACACCACATTCTACGGCAAATTGATGCAACTCTGATTGTCACAGTCATCTTTATCCTATGACCAAACAAAGCTACTAGTAGCTTCCAAAGTCATATAGTCTCGCATGTAGCCATGCTCGCTACTATGTACTTTGCCCAGAATTCAGTGCCACAAACTTTTGCTTCCTACTGTACCAAGAAACATCCTAATCTCATGCTAAAGCAACACCTTGAAGTGCTTTTCCAATCCACTGCATTACTTGTCTAGTCTGCATCAGTATAGCCCGCCAACCTGACACCATCACCTCGAGCATACTTGATCGCATACTCGACTATGCCATGCAAATATCTCATCACATTTCACTGCTATTCAATGCACTCGTCGGCTCCAACATGAATTGACTTAGAGAGTTTACTTCATAGGATATGTCTGGCCTGGTGTTGACTAGATACATGAGAGAGCTTATCAATTGCCTGTACAAGGTGGAGTCCGCATCCTTCTCCTTGGATGCATTTATCTACCTCCAATTAGAGATCATGGGTGTATACATGGCTCTGCAATCCTCCATCCCGAATCACCTCAGGATATCGATATAGTGTTTCCCTTGACTAAGGAAGATATCGCCATCTGTTTTCCATAACTCCATGCATGGGAAATAATGCATGAGCCCCAAATCCTTCATCTCAAACTCAACTGCAAGATCCCTCTTGCACTTCTCGATGAGCCCCAGTGAACTTGTCAGAAATGAGTCATCCACATATAGGACAAGAATGACAACATCACCCCCAACCACCAAGTGTAGAGGTTAGCATTCACTTCACTCTTCACAAAGCCCATGCCTTGCTAGTATCTATCGATGTGCTCATACCACGTCAAGGGAACCTGCTTTAGCCCATACAAAGCTCTTTTCAACCTGCACATGTGGATCTCTCTCTGTTGTGTACCACAAAGCCCTCCTGTTGTTGAATGTACACTTCCTCCTCTAGTTCACCATTTAGGAATGCTGTTTTGACATCCATGTGGTGGATCTTCCATCCCATTAATGCTGCTAATGAGATCGCGACTTGTATAAAAGTGTGCCTGGACACAGGAACAAATGTCTCCTCATAATCTATTCCCTCCTTCTGAGAGAACCCCTTGGCCACGAACCTAGCTTTGTAATTCTCGATGCTACCATCTGCATTGTGCTTGATCTTGTAGACCTAGCGTGATCCAACCACAACTCTATCTGTCGGTCTGGGTATAACCTCCCACACATTGTACTGCATGATTGAGGAATATTCATCAACCATTTCATCTCGCCACACTCGCTGCTCTGCAACCTCTTGATAGATGGAAGGCTCGCATTTACCAACTGACTGACCAATGCCATATAGCTAGTGTACCGCTCTAGTAGTCTCTGCTCTTTCCTGCTCGTCCTTGGAGTCCCCACAAACTCCTGAGCATCCCTGAGTGTATGTTGAACCTAGCTTAATATTTCTCAATGCTACCATTTGCACCGTGCTTGATCTTGTAGATCCAGCGTGATCCAACCATGACTCTGTTTGTTAGTCTGGGTACAATCTCCCACACATTGTTCTGCACGATTGAGGAATATTCCTCAACCATTGTATCTCACCACACCTGCTACTGTGCAACCTCTTGATAACTAGAAGGCTCGCTATCGACCAACTAACTAACCAGCGCCATGTAGCCAGTGTACCGCTCTGGTCGTTTCCGCTCTCTCATGCCCATCCTAAGAGTCCCTACAAACTCCTAAGCATCCCTGCAAGTATCTGTCGATGTGTTCATACCACACCCTGGGAGCCTGCTTGAGCCCGTACAAAGCTCTTTTCAACCTGCACACATGGGTCTCTCTCTACTGTGTGCCATAAAGCCCTCTGTTTGTCAGTTTACACTTCCTCCTCCAATTCACCATTCCGGAACGCTATCTTGACATCCATCTAATGGATCTGCCATCCCATCTGTGCTGCTAATGAGATCACAACTCGTATAGAAGTGTACCTGGCCACAGGAGGAAGTGTACCTACTGGTTCCTCCTACCAACAATGGAGTTAGGAATATCCACCTCCATGTCCTCCTGACGCATCTCCCTGATCTACTGCATTTGTTGCTCCATGCTTTCTAAAGCCTCAGGGGCACTCGCACCCGAGCTCGTGCTAGTACTAGTTACTGTACTCGTGCTCTGCTGCTGCCCCTGATTCTGCTGCTCTACTTCTAGGAGCTTTCGTAGGCTACTCACTCTGATCTTCAGCTACTAACAATTTTCTAGATCTTCTGTACGGCTTGTCCTCTGTGAACTTGACATCCCGCTTGACTATATTCCTCTTGGAACCTGGGATGAAGATCTTGTATGCCTTAGAGGTTTCGCTGTAGGCAACGAACTAAACTTGCTCTGTAGTATGATCCATCTTTAAACGCATTTCTTGGAATGCGACAATATGCTAGGTAGCCAAATATCCAAAAGTGATTGACATTTGACTTCTTCCTCGTGAAAGCCTCCTCAAGTGTCATCTTGCCAAGCGCTCTTTGGGGGACCCTGTTCTGAATATAAACCGTTGTACTGCATGCCTCTGCCCATAAATAGCATGGGAGATCCTGGCCATACAACATCACTCTTGCTGCCTTTGAAATAGGTTGGTTCTTTCTCGCAAAAACACCATTCGGCTACAAGGTTGCAAGGAACTGTTCACTCTCTCTTGATTTTTGTCCCAATACAAAACTCCTGCAATTCCTTGCTGGTGTACTCACCTCTGTTTTTTGACGAAAGATTCTGGATCTTTTACTTGTCGCATTCTCCACTAGAGCCTTGTACTTCTGAAAGCGATTGAAGGGCTTATCCTTGGACTTCAAGAATTAGATCCAGGTCTTCCTGGAGAAATTGTCGATAAAAGTAACAAAGTACTCATACCCCCTAAGTGACTTCGTTGACATCGACCCACATATATCTGAATGCCACTAAGTCAAGTATCCCCTCTGATTTGTTGTTACCCCTTGGAAAAGCTGTTTTCACAAACTTCCCTAAAACACATCCTCTACGCACATCATCATGCTCTGTGTTCACATATGAAACACCTGTCACTATCTCATGAAGCAATGTAAGTGCACCATGATGAATATTTCCCATCCTCCTATGCTATAACTTCCCCTCATCCCTCAGATTGCTGCTGCTAACTAGTGCCTTAGGAGTGTCTATCCGCAACTTGTACAACCTGCCACTCCTCACTCCAAATGCTATAGGTGATCGCCAATCCTTGTGCTTCAATAACACCTTTGCCCCTCTAAAAATGATATCGTAACCTTTGTCTTAAAGGCCTGATATGGAGATCAAGTTCATCCCCAATCATGGCACATGCAACACGTCATGGATAGGTATCTGCTTGCCATTCTCCCTTTCGCAACTAGGTTGCACTTGGACTTGCTCTGCATTTGAATTTGGAACTTGATGTCCTCCTTATCACTGGAGAAGTACTCTCTAACTCCTGTCATATGGAATGATGCTCCATTGTATATATACCAAACACTATGAAGTTGAGCTAGCTAGGCAAGCTATTAATGCAAATTCTTGCTCCTTTCTGCTGGAGAGCTCATACGGATTTGTTGAAGCTGCTACTTGCTTCTTTCCCTTCTTCCTTTGTGGGCAATCACTGACATAGTGGTCAAATTCGCGACAACCATAGCATGTGACTTTTGGTAGGTCCTTCTTTTTTTCTCCTTTTGAGCCTTGTCCCTTATTGGAAACCTTCTTTGTCTTTCCCTTTCTTGCTCCCTCTCAACCTTCGGTGTTTTGTTGCTGTTATTGGTGTCGTTGACCAAGCTAGGCCTCAACTCCTCTTGAGTGAAATCACTCCATAGGTGATCTCAATCTAGAAGTTTGCCTCGCCCAAAAATCACTTGGACGAACATACTCCATTTCTTGGAAAACCCATTGAGTGCTATACGCACTAGCTCATCGTCACTAGGATTGTGTCCAACTACAACTAACTCATCTCTTACAAATCGAACTTTGGTGAGGTAGTGTTAATTTTAGATAACAATGGTATGTTCTATGCTTTAGCACAATTTACTTCAATGTTCTTTTAGCAGCCCAATGACAATTTCCAATTATATCCAATAGCAATCACATTAGCTTAACACATTGATAGTAAATGCAGATAGAACATAAAAACATGTGCAAAAGACAAGCCAAGACAAGAGGACACAAGATATGGCAGATGCCAGGGATAAACCCCAATGTGGGGAAACCCTTTGATCAAATCTTCTTATTATTCTTCAATAGTTAAAATTGGCAACTAGGGCCAAACTCTATGTGGGTCATCTTATTAATGGTAGTTGATATTTTTCTTGGATCCCTCTCATCGAGAGGTGTAGGATTGATCTAAAGATTATCCGACTCCGATAAGTATTCATGGAGATATGGATTTATTTGTGTTATGGGACAATTCGTCAAGGTCGGCCAACAACCAAATAAACCCCACATGTGCTCAATGTTTTAGTATAAATAGAGGTGCCTTGAAGTCATTTGGACACACTCACTTGGGATCTCTTCCTCTCTACTTGTCTTTGGGTTTTGGTGGGAGGAGGGTTCCTAAGGGAAAACGCTACCTTAATGGAGAAAGGTTCTATGTTATCATAGGAGATGCCCTAGAAGGCTCTACGCTGTCATGGAGGACAACCTTTATCTCAGCCACAAGGAAGCCCTAACGCTGCCCTATGGAGAAGTATGCAGTCAAGAAGGGCATCAACGTAAGCCCTTTAACGCAGCCATGGCAGAAGCCTAAGTACTCTACGTGGAGGAGAAAGAGTCCACCTACAACAACTCTAATTCCTAGCCACAGCAAGAAATGGAGATTCTAAGATAGCGTGAAGGAGGCTGAGTTCATCAGTGAAGGCCGAGTTAACTGCTAGAGCTGTAGTGACACTTTGGTGGAGGCCGAGAGACTGTCATGGATGCCGCAAGCTGTCTTAAGGGCCAAAGGCATAGTTTTATGGGGCTATAACCCTTGGAAAGGGCTACCGCAGCAAGGGATAGGCTTGCTGTAGCAAGCCGCAATCCCAATCACACCTACAGGTCTATGTTAGGACGGCATAAGGCCTGCTGGGGTATGGCAAGTCAACATGGGATGTAGGAGTGCTGAAGAAGGGTGACCGTAGCCTTGCTAGGGATGTTGCAGCTGATGCGTGAAGGCTGGTAGGACTGCCATTGATGCCCTAACCAGTCCATGACCACATTGTGAAGGCTGTTCGAATTGCTGTCCAACAATGAAGCTAACAACAACATGATATGATATGATATGATGTGGCAACGTTGTGGTGAATGTTGTAGCATGATGATGGGTATAGCGATGAAGTGTATCACAACACAATGGTGAGGTGCAACAGTATGATATGTTGCAGCAACATGAGGTATACAACCGCAAGTTCATAGTGCTGCAATAGTATAGCACATTGGGACAACAGTATGGTACTTGGTGCAGCAAGTACACAAAGTAGCTATGGTGCAGCAAGCACATGGGTGACAACATGGTGCAACAGTGGCACAAGGTACAACTGTGCAAAACATTGGGACAATAGTGACAACATTGTGCAGCAGTGACACAAAGTACAACAGTGCCAAACATTGGGACAATAGTGCAGCATTATGGTGTGTACAACATGGTCATAAGGTCTAGCATTGTGATGATGGGTGCAACATGGTGTAGCACGGTGAGGTGCAACATGATGACGAGTTGCAACACAATGATAGGTGAAGGAGTCACCTTGGAGAATCAGTTGAAGCAACATGTCTTCAACTTATCTTACGTATCATCTTCTTAGAGATGATCTATGCTCTTATTTAGATAAGTCAAAGTGTTGACTTTTGTTGTAAATGTAATATCTCTCTCTCTCTCTGCTGAACTATTGAAGAACATAAAAGAATAATTGATTAAGGGTTTCCCCACATTGGGGTTTGTCCTTGGCTAGCGCCACATCTTGTGTTCTCTTGTCTTGGCTTGTCTTCTGCGATTTATGTTTATGTTCTATCTGCAGTTTAC
>APFE031479739.1:35183-74735 GCA_000404065.3 Pinus taeda
ATCTTGTGTTCTCTTGTCTTGGCTTGTCTTCTGCGATTTATGTTTATGTTCTATCTGCAGTTTACTTTAATGCTGATGTGATTGCTAATCTGGAAAAGAAAATTGAAATAAATTGCTCTAAGCATAGAACATACCTAAACTTAACAGAGTGAGTACAAATATCAAATTAACTTGTCCAAAAACACTCCTTTCAAATCAACAGTCAACAATAGTCAATTGCAACCCTAACTAGAAAGTCAACGGTAGTCAAAGCAGCTCCAAAATGTCCTCCAAGAAGCTTGGTTAGCAACAGAAGAATTCGGCCTTCCAAGAGGGTCAAAGTCAACCCAAAAACATTTCGGGTCAACCCAGTCAGATGTTGTTGTAATTTTTGTGGTCAAAGGCTGAAGTCAACGTTGAAGTCGAACTAGTGAAACTGTCCTAATCACCTCCAAAATCGTGTAAATCAATGTAGCCTTCAAAAACGAAATTCTGCCCACAAGAACGAGGTCAACGTAAGTCAAAGTCACCCAAGTCAACGCTGGTCAATGCCGTCCTGTTTCTTGAAATTTTCGGCCTCCAAAAACAGTCCTGAAATTCGTCCTGTTTCACACGTGCGAAGTAGGGAAGCCTCCAAGCTGTACGAACCAATCAAAAGAGAGGAGAGAGAGAGATATGTGATGAGATGAGTGATGTCCAAAAGAGAGAGAGGTTACTCCTATTTATACACTTTGTTGAGGGTGAGGAGACACATCCATTGGGCTTCATGAGCCTACATTTGACTGAGGCCGACCTTGATAAATAGTGCATGAGAAAGAATAAATTCAAACTTCCATTTCTGCTTGTCAAAATGAGATGATTTTTTTTTTATCAAAATTGGACCTCTCAAAAAGAGGAATCCAATGCAATAATCATATCCATCATATGAGCTGTCCTAAGGTGGACTTTGGCCCTAGTTGCCAATTTTAACACTTCCTCTCAACTAGGGAGAATTCCACTTGTCAATGCCATCCTGTCATCACTGCCCTACTTTGCTGAACCATGAAGAAATAATGAAGAAGTGTTTGACAGTGAGTCATAAGATCATACCACTCTCCACTAACAAAAGTCAGTCCTTGAGCCCAGTTCAAGTTGTTGAACACCACGCATCCTAGTCATAGGGAGTACGACAATACATGATGCGTCCATAGGTAGTGCTATGGTGCCTAACCATCTTTTTCCAACTCATTGGCTAGATGAGAGGTACTTCCCATGAGTCTCAGACTTTATGGGTAGGATGTGTTCCGGGGCATCAACAAGAGAAGGTGAACCACTCAACCTGCTTATATGCCATAGGAGAAGGTGAACCGCTCATCTTATGCACCCTACATGCATGTGTCCGGGTAGGGGAAGGTGAACTTCTCACCCTACACACATGTCAATCCATAGTGGGGTATCACAGGGGAAGGTGAACCGCTCACCTTGTATGCAACGCACCACTAGGGGAAGGTGAACCACTCACCCTATGGTTGCTCATAGCTCCAAGAAATACCTCAAGCCCCTAGGAGCTCCCAGAGCTCTGTGTCCAACTCGTATGGGACCCTCATAGAAGGGTCGTTCCACGACTCCAAGTCTCTCTCGGAAGGTTAAGAATTTGACCTTCCCTAAAGGCTTCGAAAAGAGCAATTTTTAGTCACAACGAATGTCGAGGATGTTGCCATTGCTTCGTAGCATATGATGGAAAAACCAAGGCTCTAATGGATATTATACGGGTGAAGATTAGTTTACGACATTTCTGTGGAAAGCGCATTGCATGATCGTTTAAGCATTCATGGTTATGCCGCATCAAGTCATAAACGATATATATTGGCCATTTCCACAACAGTTAGTGGAAAGCAGATTGGAAGCAAGCAATCTGGAACTGCTCCCTTTGGAAATTTCTAAAGACAAACGATGGTATTGTAACATTTTCTTAAGAGGCATAAGAACATTTTTTGAAAATCAATTTGATAAAGGGTATATGAAAGATGATAGATGCGACATATTTAGAATGTATTCTCTTACTTCCAGTGTTGATTTGTAGGTGAATCAGAAACAAGATATGCTAGATCACATTAGAGAAATTGTAGAGACCCAAAATTGTCACTTGGAATTAGGTGATGCTACAAATTTATTTGAATATGAAATTGACAAAGAGGAGAAAGATGAGTAGGTAGTCACATGTATTATGCCAAAAGATGGAAGAACTAAAAGTCCAATGGAGTTAGAAATGAGAAATATTGAAATTGCAAATTTAGAGAAGAAGAAAAGTGAAATTTCTCTCTATTTATTAAATTCTAAAAAATTTGGAAGACATCACCAATATCACTGAAACTAAATGTCATGAAAGGGAAACAAACGTAGTATGTGATATGAATAGGAAACCGAAATGGAAACAATGTCTTCTATCCCAATGAGTGAAATACATGAATACAAGGTTTATAAGAGGCCACAAAAAAATGCGATCGATAGAAGATATCATTGCTTCCCAGAGCAGGCCAACAATTGGGATGCATAATTCATCTCAATTGTTGGCCTTCCCTGGGAAGCAATGATATCAACTATTGATCGCTTCTTATTTTTTTTTTTGTGATCTCTTCTTACACCTGGATTCATGTATTTATCATTGGCATGGAAGACATTGTTTCCATTTCTGGTTTCTATTCACATCACACACTACGTTTGATTCCTTTTAATGACGTTTAGTTTCAGTGATATTGATGATTCCTTCCAAATCTTTTAGAATTTAATAAACAATGAGAAATTTCACTTTTCTTCTTCTTTGAGTTTGCAATTTCAGGATTGCCCATTTTTGAATCCATTGGACTTTTAGTTCTTTCATCTTTTGACATAATATGTATCACTACCTCATTTGTCTCCTCTTTGTCAATTTCATGTTCAAGTAAAGCTATAGCGTCATTTGATTCCAATTGAAAATTTTGGGTCTCTACTATTTTTTTATTGTGGTCCAACATATCTTGCTTTTGATTTTCCTGCAGATCAACACTGGAAGTAGGAGAATACATTTCGAAAATGTCATATCTATCATCTTTCATATACCCTTTATCAATTGGATTTTCAAAAAATGTTCTTAGGCCCCTTAAGCAATTGTTACAATTCCACTCTCTGTCCTTAGAAATTTCTAAATGGGGCAGTTCTAGATTGCCTATTTTCCACTAACTGTTGTGGAAATGGCCAAGATTTACTTATATCTCATTTATGAATTGATGCAACATAATCACATATACTGAAACGATCACGCGGTGCAATTTCCATATAAATGTCGTAAACGAAATCTTCACCCATATCATATCAATTGGCATTGACATCCTTGGGTTCTCCATCATTATGCTGTGAAGCGATGGCAACATCCTCGTCATTCACCATGACTTAAAAATGTGTGTTTTTCGAAACCATGCTGATTACCTTAAAAATGCCTTCCTCCTAGCCAAATGTATATCAGGAAATAGTAATTTTTATCGATTATTAGAATATTCAGCAAAGCAATCTTTAAGCCTCGAAAATAACAAGCCTATGCTCTAGACAATGGTGGTTTGAAATGGGTTGAGAGACCTAAATCTTTTGAGCTTCTTCGAACCCGAGAAGGGTCTCTGATCTAGCTGATAAATTGACTAAGACTCCAAACATCACAATCTTGCGAGGCTATCATCTTCGAAAATGGAATTAACAAAAAATGATCTTATGAGATTTAAGGTGAAGCACAATGGTTTTATAATTCAAGGGTTGATAAAATTGGGAATAAGATACAGATGACATAAATCAACAAACCCTAATAGCTTCTACGGTTTAGACTCACTCACTCTTTCCTCTGAGCAATGTACACAAGGTTTCCACTATAATCGCGAAAGGAATATGATAGTCATATGATGTGATTTCGGGCTTGCGACCCTGCAGCCTACTCTGACACCCTCCTCCACTCAAATTTTACTGTCAGGCTTCCCGCAGTCACATTGTGACCAAAATCAACCAACGCATTTGTGACCAAAACAAATTCCTAACTCAAAAACACAATCAGTCTTTGTACCATAGAACTTTCTACGTTCTTTGCAAGATGTGTCCTTGCTCTTGTCTCTTAGGTTGACTTAGTGGCTTCTCTTTTAACCTTGCTCTGATACCATGTTGAAATTTTTTACAAGATACACAGTATAAACCAAATTTTTTGATTTGATAAGTACAACTTAATGATCTTTAACAATTTATCTTTATGCCATTGATATCATTGAGCAATTTTACATAGAAAATCTCAACAATAGTGAAAACAGTGAAATCATAAACAGACAACCATGCACAATAGAGACAACAAAATTTTCCTTCGGAAACCCAAACTTGGGAGAAAACCCAACAACTTTTCTTCTAGGAGAAATTATTCTTCAACAAGGCTTACAATTTAAAATTGTCTAGAAATCTGTGCCAAAAACCAAGTCTAAACTTTAGTCACTTCGTCTTTTTTTTGGTCCCACCTAGTGTCTTCCATAGAAGAGAAATGATGATGAGTGAGTGATCAAATGAAGTGCCACATTATCTATATATATTAGTGTTGCAAACATCTTGATTTTATCACGATAAAATTTTGATTTTTTGGCTTAGGCAATGTTTGCTGATTTTTACCGATATCTTGGTGATATCTTAATTTTGTCGTTTTTTAATGATATTTTCCCGATTTTAACGATATTTTGGTTTTCTACACTTGTTGGTGCACAAACTAGCAGGCCTAGTTTGTAGGCTAAAACTAGAAAGCACAACAAAAGCTTGGGACCAAGGCCCACTGTCACCACAGCCTAAGTCCCCTTCCCTTCTCGAATTTTCATTAACGAGAGGAGTCCCAGTGTGGAGGAGATCACTTAGGATGAAGAATCAATGAGAGGCCTCTAGGGATTTCCAAGGCCCATTCAAAGGAGAGGCTCAATATAAGGCTGTCTTGCTTCAATGAAGCTTAATGGCTCTCCAAGAAAGACTTAAAGGTAGGAATCAAGATGTAGGGATCATAGCGAGGTTAAAAGAACAACCACTGAGTTAGTGGAGGAGACAAGAGCAAGGACACATCTTACAGAGAACATAGGAAGTTTTATGGTGCAAATATTTATCGTATTTCTGAGGTTGGAGCATTCATTTTGGTCACAAATGCGTTCGCTAATTCTGTGGTCATAATGCAACTGCGGAAACCTTGACAGTAAAATTTGAGTAGAGGAGGGTTGAGTAGGCCGCAAGCTTGGTCGAGGGCTGCAGGGATGCAGGCCTGGCCGAGGGCCGTAGGCTTGGTTGTAGGGCCGTAGGCCTGGAGTCACATAGTATGACTATCATATTCTTTTCTGGGTTTCAGTGGAAACTGTGCATACATTGCTCGGAGGAAAGAGTGAGCGAGTCTAAACCCTAGAAGTGTTAAAATTGGCAAATAAGGCCAAACTCCATGTGGGTCTTCTTATTCATGAAAACTCATATTTTTCTTGGATTCCTCTCGTCGAGAGGTGTAGGATTGATATAAAGATCATCCGATTCTGGTATGTATTCATGGAGATATGAATTTATTTGTGTTATGCGACAATTTGTTAAGGTTGGCCAACAACCAAATTGCCCCCATCTATCCTCAACATTTTACTATAAAAAGAGGTGGCTTACAAGTCATTTGGGACACACCTCTTGTGATCTCTTCCTCTCCACTTGTGTTTGGGTTTTGGTGGGAGGAGAGATCTTAAGATGTCATGCTGCCCTAGAGGATGCCCTAGCCCTTAATGTTGTCATGGAGGAGACACAACTTCTTGTACGCTACCAAGGAGAGCCCTAATCACAGTCAAGGAGAAGTCCTAGACGTGGAGGTGAAAGGGTTTTCTAAAGAGACCTACGCTGCCCTAAATGCAGCCGTGGAAACAAAGCAATGAGTGGCTAAAACGTAGGTCTATAACAGACCCTAAGACCCTGTCCTGAAATGCCCTAATGCTGCCCTAAACACAGTCATGGTGAAGAGACCTTAACGCTGTTATAAAGAGACCTTAACACTGCCTATAGCGCAAAGGATGAAGTCACCTAGGCCGCAGTTTAAGGGAGCTACAATTCACAGCCTAAAAGGGTTCTCTAATCCACAGACTATGGGACCTTCATCCGCTGTCAAGTCAAGCTGTAAAGGAGCCCTAAACGCAGGTCTGTCAATCACCTTCCATCTGCTATCAAGGAGCCCTAGCCGCAGTCAAGGTAAGGCTTATACTCACAACTAGCCGCAGTAAGGAGGAGACTTCTTATGTTGTATGTAGGAGGCTCAACTGAGATCTAGGAGGAAGCCCTAATCCACATTTATTAAGGATCCTAATCTGTTATTATACATGGTTTAGATGAAGCCCTAAAATATTGTTAATGGAGGTCCTTATACTCAGCCTGAAGTAGTCCTAAAGAAGCACTCATTGTCAACTATGTTCACAGTAAGGTGGCTATAAGGAAATATCTTATCACAACATTAATACATGTTTGCGGTAGGTAATTATGTGATGAAGGGAGCTGGTATAATCATGCCCTAAGGACTGTTTGATAAGCCACAACTTTACTGTAAAGAAAAGTGTTGAAGTCTGCTCCTAGGCATTGCCATGTGCTAGGCCATAGGCCATAGCATCATAGCAAGGGTTTATTAAGAGTTGATCCATTGAGATTAGTGCCCTCATCAGTTCAACTACATATCACATAGCAAGGGAGTTTAGGAGCAACTTGTCATCAGTGGATTAGTGCTGCATAATGATGAGATGCAACATGATTGGATGCAACATGGTGATAGATGTAGCATGATGAGATGCAACATGGTGATAGATGCAACATGAGGAAATGCAGCATGATGAGATGCAACATGATGGATGCAACATGATGGATGCAACATGGTGATAGATGCAACATGATGAGATGCAACATGATGGATGCAACATGGTTGGAGAAACATGGATGGATGTAGCATTGTGAGGGGCACAGCATGGTGATGGAATCACCTTGGAAGAATGTTTGCCTTCACCCGAGTTCAGAACTGTAGTCCATGTCCTCAGATCTGCAACCTCTTTACGTCATCTTCATGGTGAAGATCTCTACTCTTATTTTGACAAGTCAAAGTTTGTCCCTAGTGGGCGCCACATCTTGTGTCCTCTTGTCTTGGCTTGTTTTCTGCGATTTATGTTTATGTTCTATTTGCACTTTACTATCATGTTGATGTAATTGCTAATCTGAATATTGTCATTGGGCTAATATGAAAAATTGAAGTAAATTGCACTAAGCATAGAACATACCCAAAATTAACAAGAAGCTATTAGGGTTTGCTGGTTTCCTTCAGCTAATTCCGATTCCCAATTTTATCAATTGTTGAACTATAAAATTGTTTTGCTTTGCCTTAAATATCATAAGATCATTTTCTATTAATTCAATTTTTGAAGATGATAGCCTCGCAAGATTGTTGTGTTTGGAGTGTTAGTCAATTTATCAGCGAGATCAGAGACCCTTCTCGGGTTCGAAGAAGCTCAAAAGATTAAGGTCTTTTAGCCCATTGCAAATCACTATTGTTTGGAGCATAGGCTTGCGATTTTCAAGGCTCATAGATTGCTTTGCCAAATATTCTAATGATTGATAACTTTTTCTATTTCCTAATACACATTTGGCTGGAAGGAGGGTATTTTTAAGGTAATCGGCAAGGTTTCGAAAAGAGCACAATATTTAGTCACAACGAATGTCGAGGATGTTGCCATTGCTTCGTAGCATATGATGGCAAAACCAAGGCTCTAATGGATATTATACGGGTGAAGATTTAGTTTACGACATTTCTGTGGAAAGCATGATTGTTTCTGTATTCGTGGTTATGTTGCGTCAAGTCATAAACGATATATAAGTAAATCTTGGCCATTTCCACAACAATTTGTGGAAAGGAGATTGGAAATAAGCAATCTGGAACTGTTCCCTTTGGAAATTCCTAAAGACAAATGGTGGTATTGTAACATTTGCTTAAGAGGCATAACAACAATTTTTGAAAATCTAGTTGATAAAGGGTATAAGAAACACGATAGATGCGACATTTTCAGAATGTATTCTCCTACTTCTAGTGTTGATATGTAGGTGAATTAGAAGCAAGATATGCTAGATCACAGTAGAGCAATAGTAGAGACCCAAAATTATCACTTGGAATCAGGGGATGCTACAACTTTAGGCTAATATGAAATTGACAAAGAGGAGAAAGATGAGGAGGTAGTCACAGGTATTATGCCAAAAGATGGAAGAACTAAGAGTCCATTGGAGTCAGAAATGGGCAATTTTGAAATTGCAAATTTAGAGAAGAAGAAAAATGAAATTTCTCTCTATTTATTAAATTCTAAATTTTTTTGAACGCATCATCAGTATCACTGAAATTGAACGTCATGAAAGGGAAACAAACGTAGTATGTAATATGAATAGGAAACCAGAAATGGAAACAATGTCTTTTATCCCAGTGAATGAAATACATGATTGCAGGGTTTAGAAGAGGTTGCAAAAAAATGCGATCGAAAGAAGATTTCATTGATTCCGAGGGCAAGCCAACAATTGGGAAGCATAATTCATCTCAATTGTTGGCCTTCCTTGGGAAGCAATGATATCTTCTATTGATCTTTTCTTATTTTTTTTTGTGACCTCTTCTTACTCCTTGATAAATGTATTTCACTCATTGGGATGGAAGACATTGTTTCCATTTATGGTTTCTATTCACATCACACACTACGTTTGATTCCTTTTAATGACGTTTAGTTTTGGTGATATTCATGATTCCTTCCAAATATTTTAGAATTTAATAAACAATGAGAAATTTCACTTTTCTTCTTCTTTGAGTTTGCAATTTCAGGATTGTCCATTTTTGAATCCATTGGACTTTTAGTTCTTCCTTCTTTTGACATAATACATATCACTACCTCATATGTCTCCTCTTAGTCAATTTCATGTTTCAATTGAAAATTTTGGGTCTCTACTGTTTCTTTACTGTGGTCCAACATATCTTGCTTTTGATTTTCCTGTAGATCAACACTGGAAGTAGGAGAATACATTCCAAAAATGTCACATCTATCATCTTTCATATACCCTTCATCAATTGGATTTTCAAAAAATGTTCTTAGGTGCCTTAAGCAATTGTTACAATTCCACTGTCTGTCTTTAGAAATTTCTAAAGGGGGCAATTCTAGATTGCATACTTTCCATTAACTGTTGTGGAAATGGCCAAGATTTACTTATATCTCATTTATGAATTGATGAAGCATAGCCACAAATACTGTACCATAGAACTTTCTACGTTTTTTGCAAGATGTGTCCTTGCTCTTGTCTCTTAGGTTGATTTAGTGGCTTCTCTTTTAACCTCGCTTTGATACCATGTTGAAATTTTCTACAAGATACATAGTATAAACCAGATTTTCTGATTTGATAAGTACTACCTAATGATCTTTAACAATTTATCTTTATGCCATTGAGCAATTTTACACAGAAAATCTCAACAATAGTGAAAACAGTAAAGTCATAAAGAGATACCCATGCACAATACGGACAACAAAATTTTCTTTGGGAGACCCAAACTCGGGGAAAAACCCAACAACTTTTCTTCTAGGAGAAATTATTCTTCAACAAGGTTTACAATTCAAAATTATCTAGAAATTTGTGCCAAAAACCAAGTCCAAACTTTAGTCACTTGTGTCTTCTATAGAAGAGAAATGATGATGAGTGAGTGATCAAATGAAGTGTCACATCATCTATATATATCAGTGTTGCAAGCATCTTGATTTTATCATGATAAAATTTTGAATTTTTGGCTTAGGTGATGTTTGCTGATTTTTACCGATATTTTGTTGGTATCTTAATTTTGTCGATTTTTAATGATACTTTCCCGATTTTAACGATATTTTGGTTTTCTACAGTTGTTGTTGCACACACTAGCAAGCCTAGTTTGTAGGCTAAAACTAGAAAGCACAACAATAGCTTGGGACCAAGGCCCGCTATCACCACAACCTAAGTCCCCTTCCCTTCTTGGATTTTCATCGACGGGAGGAGTCCCAGTGTGGAGGGGGTCACTTAGGATGATGAATCAATGAGAGGCCTGTACTGATTTCTAAGGCCCATTCAAAGGAGAGGCTTCAATGAAGCTTAATGGCTCTCCAAGAAAGACCTAAAGGTAGGAATCCAAATGTAGGGATTTATGGTGTTACAATGAGGTTAGGAGGTTAGGTATACCTAGAGTCAAGATCTCCAAAATGATATCGGACCTCCCAAATAAGCTCTTTGAAATAAGCAATTGCTTTGGGAAACATGTTGCTAAAATCGAGAGACCTAGGTTGGGTCCACACATGACTTAGGGTTTATGGAGAATCACGGGAGGAGGCTCTCCAAGGAGCTCACTAGGTCAAGGTAGCTACAAAAAGGGTTTATACGCAAAACCCTCAAGGAGACCACTAACCAAGACGTTCAAGATGATTTTCAGAGATTGTTGGAAATACTGGGGGGGTGAATCAATATTTCTTAGCAATTATCAGTTTTTATTCCTTTTTAGAGCATTAGTTATTCTTCAACAATATTATTATAATTCAGTATCATATAGCAAAACCAGTAAACAACACCATACAACAATGCAAAAAGGTAAAGAAGTAGACACAAGGTTTTCAGGTGGAAAACCCCCTCCGGGTCAAAAACCACCGAAGACTTCTTAGTAATTGTCTTCTTCTTCTCTTTAAAAGAAAGATTAATTACATCAAGTTTTCAGCCACAATTGAAGGAGGCCACAACCCCCTAATTTATAGGCTACAACTTGTAGGATGCTACTACACCCTAATATCTTGTTGCAATCGAAAGGACGCCCCGATACCCTGTGAGTTAGGCCACAACCTGACGAGTGCCCCAACGCTATGTTTACTAGCTGCTGTCGAAAGGATTCTTCGTTGCCTTGTAATTTATCAGCTCCAACTGAAAGAATGCATCAACGCCCTGTGTAGGCTATGACCTACCCTAACACCACCCTATCACCCTAAAGAGTTCTAAGGCCACTACTTGAAGGTGTCTCCAATCACCTTGAAGAGCCAACGGACCAGTTTTCACAATGTTGTAAGAAGATGTTGTTTATCCTGTCACGTCTTGGTAGTCGCTGATCACTGTACTATGTTGCTTAAGTTGATCATTGCACAATACTACCCAAACTGATCACTGCACAATACTGCACATCAAACCTTGACTGTCAATGCTGCCAAACCAACTGACAACTGCACAATATAATCACTGCTCATCATTGTACAACCTGCCACTAATGATCACTGCAGATCATTGCATGTCACTGTTAACAGAGGCTGCACATCACAACTGAACCATTGCACTATCCAATCCTCTGTTCATACGTGATCGAAACTCTCCATGCACATTGGATCGTTGCCAAACACATTCTGAGATATTTGCATGGGATGATTACCCTTGGTTTGAGATATTTTGTCGGAGATGTTTGAATTCATGGATATACCGATGTTGATTGGGCAGTGAATTTTGTTGACAGGAAGAGTACGTCTGTATGTTGTTTTAGCCTTGGATCTACCATGATATCTTGGATGAGCAAGAAGCAGAAGTCTGTAGCATTGAGTACTGCTGAGGCAGAGTACATTGCTGCTCGAATGGCTAGCTGCGAAGTAGTTTGGTTGAGGAAGCTCTTTGGAGAGCTATTTGAGCAGGTCCTAGATATTGCAGTGATATATTGCGACAACAAGAGTGGCATCCGTTTGACAAAAAATCTCGTATTTCATGACAAGTCCAAGCACAGAGATTCAATGTCATTACATTCGAGACATGGTGCTAAGAGGAGTTGTTAGACTCCATCATATATCAACAGATGAGCAAATTGCAGATATTCTCACCAAGTCTTTGCCAAAAGGGAAGTTCTTGGTCGTCATAAAGCAACTTGGATTGATGGATGTGACCCCTCCTGATAAGGGGCATCATTGATCGAGAACACTGAGTCGACTCTCCCCCCTGTCTAAGCTCCCAGGGTGAGGAATTGAGATGTAGGGCTCCTGGGGTTAAGGGATCTCTTGACAATAGGGTCGTAGATGTTGCTCCCCTATTTGTCACCCATAGGGTCGAAGATGTTAGCTGAAGCTCGCCTATCTTGGTCTATGCTTAGTCACCAGGTTTGGCGAATTTGAACGAATAAGTTCGAAATTCGCCAAACTTCAAACGAATATGAACTTATTCGTTCAAGTTTGGCAAATTTTATGGTGAAGTCGAATTTAATAATGAACTCAAATTTAATGCCGAACAAAATCGATTAAGTTCATTTTTGGTTCGAAGAAAATTGTTTTGGTTCGAATTTTTTTGCTGTTTTAAAAACTTTTCCAAATCAATTGCAGGCAGGATCGTTACCTCACAAAAAATTGACTGATCAAAGAGTTCCTTAGTGCATACATCAAAATGACCAGGTAAAAAGCAGCATTTTCCGTTATTGTTCAGAAATACATATCGTGATGTGTTTACGAGTTGCATTGGCTCGATCAAAACTGGTAGTTTGATTCAAACAATTACCGTTTTAACAAAAATTAACTGCTCATGATGTGTAGTCTAACACGAGGAGAAAACCTTCAGAGTAACAGTCAAAGCGGAGAGACAAAGACGAACATCTTTGCAAACGCCGCCCTTGGATTTACAATATTCGCCCAAATTCTCTCACGCTTCTCACACTCCCCTACCAGCACAAAGAGATTGGTGGACGTATGTACAAGAACGACAATACACTACTCTTTTAAGCATATATACGTATGGCAGTACGGTTGGTAGCAGGTAGGTTGCTCCGGTCAAATGGGAGTTGGGAAGCGGTGGATACTGCGATTTTGTTTTTGTCCCCGATATCCAAGTGGCGTTTTCATTTGGACAAGTGTAGAATATTCTTTTCACCTAAACACAATATACTTGAAGCTAATAAGCACTGTTTTATTAAAATTTTAAAATATTACGAAGGTTTGTTGAGTTGAGTAATTATTAATTGTTGTTGCTGAATTTAGGCTAATTCATTATTGTCATTTAATGAAAATTAAGCTACTCGAAAGGGAGAGACCTTCACTTTTATCATTTGCTTTTGGATCCGGGGTATAATCTGTTTCTTTGTATTTATGAAAATGAGTTTTTAACGAAGCAAAAGTTGTTTTAAGTTATATTTTAGGATCAATATTGTTATTTTAAGATATTTTACGATCAATATTTTTTAAAAAGGTGTTTTTTTCGTGTGAAGTCATAAGTTCAAGTCTAAAAAATGGTATAATTGAATGGTATTTTAATGTTCATGAGACTAAAAGTAGTTTATAAGACTAAAAAAATGGTTATTTAAACTATAAAGTAAAAATCAATAACATCTAATTCAACTCCCAAGACATAATCAAATCGTGTCATATCACCATAAACATCAACCTTCCCCCTACACTTTTGTATACTTTAACAATTAAATCGTCAGATGGAGGTGGGTCTCTTGTGCCACAAACAAGATAATCACATACACTAATTTGATATTTGATTTGGCCATAATCTTAATATTTAATTATTATTATTATTATTATTATTAATTATATAATAAAAAAGTTAAATTGTTAGAGGAAGATGAATTTCTTGATATATATATATATATACATTTTTTTCTTTCAAATTTCTATATGTCGAACTTTACCGACAATATTTTAGTTGCTGAACTTTATTCGAATTTCAAGGTCGTCAAACTTGAGCTCGAACACGACCCTGGTGACTTAGGGTCTATGTAGAGTATACCCCAGTTGGCATCATATCCACAAGCTTGGCTTGTTGAGCTTACTCCTCCCCGTTTGGACAACGGGTTGAGAGAGTACTTGGAGGTGTACAATCCAAGCTAACCCTCATAAACAAAAATATAAGAAGATGCTTGTCTAGCAGAAAAGACAATTCTACTAGTACTATCAATTGTGCTTGAATCACCACTAATATCAAGCACCGCAAGAGAGAGCCCTAAGAGTGAAATAAACTTTATGAAAAATGTTTAATTAAAACATTTTTGGTCCATAAAAGGGATACCAGCCCTTCTTGGCCGCTTGAGTGCGCCTGAAACAACCACTTAACTCTCCAAAATGTTGTCGGTTGTACCTTATGGCATTTCAGAATTACGAAATGCCATATGGTACGATCATTGATGTTTTGGGGCAGCTTTGGCCAAGTTTTGACATTTTGGTATCAATACGCTACCCAAGAAGGTGTTTTGTGCAACATAGCCTTGAGCACAACGTTTGACCATTTGTTGCTTCCACATGGTGATTGATACCTAGAGGAACCCCTAGATGTTGAAACGTTGAGCCCATAAAGCTTGGTGTTGGAGATGTTGATGATGTGACCAGTGGACCCAGGATGCCGCTAGGCTGGCCTTGACACTGTTTGATGGGTTTCACTTCATCCGAACTCTAGATGATGATGGTCATCCTTGAGAAGGGCTTGCATATCACCTTGGAGCCCCGATGCTTGAAAGATTTTATGCCATGTCACCCCCTTTCCTCTTGTGAGGGTGATTTAGGGCACTTTTTGGGCATGATGTCTTAGCATGGAGATACTTTTGATGACTTGTACATGATCCTTGGGCATTTCTTGGAGTATGGAGCATCTTTTAGCCCTTACCTCACATTTTGAGGGCTTATTGAGCTCATTTGGAGAGTGACATCATGCTATTGGAGCTTTTATTCCAGCACATGTGGGATTTTATAACATATTTGTCTTGTTTCTGAGCTATGAGGTTGCCTTGGAGCCCCTTTCTTGTGGAACACTCAAAAGTGAATTTACCTTGAGGGATTTTAGCTAATTTTATTTGTAAAGTGAGTGGAGGAAGGTTCATATAAATAGAGCCTTTTCCTTACTTCATTATTCATCATCACACATGAATTCGACCTCTCTTAGAAGAGTGTGAGTTAGCTGTCTATTTCACTACTTGGGCATAATGTGATCTTTTGTGGATGAACTTTGTCTTGAATGTGATTTTGGCTTGGAGACACTATTTTGGGATTGAAAGAAGAGCTATTGTGGATGAATCCTGTAAGTTTATTGCTGTTTTTTATTATTTTGCATGTTTTAATTTTTTTTGGGGTTTCTATTGCTCTATAACTAAATGCTCATTGTTGGTGAAACTTTGCTTCAGTATTGCATGTAGAATTATCTTCTTCATAGCCTATAAGGGAACTCCTAATGTGTAGACCTTATAATTAATTTCTCCCCTCACAAGAATAGTACCTAGGGTTTTACAAGTAGATGCCCTAGTGCATCCCCCCTTCAAGAAGATCCTTCCTTGGAATTTAATTCCCTTAAGACTCCATTTGCCCATTTTAGGTTAAGGCACTAATCTCTAAAGTGTGTCGATCACTTTAAAGTCAAACCAAATTTTCCTTAACCCTATTTCTCTTGGACGGCTCGGACAGCTGCTAGGGTTTACAATGCAGATTTGTGTGTAAAGTGTTACTTTATTGCATGGAAGTTGCTATTAATTTTAGGATAATTTGTATAAACCATAATAAAGCAAAATCTAGCATCATAAATTGTCTTGCATGCCTTAATAGGGCTGATGTCATCCCTATATGTCGTTGCATGCCCTAGTAAATAACATCAATAAAACCCTAACTTATAGCAGCCTCATCATTTGTCTAATCATAGAGAGCTTGAATCCTAGTCTTGAATATCTTGGTCACCTTAGGCCCTACCAAGCCCTTTATTTATTTTTAGACCTCTGAAAGAAGTCACCTTGAGCCATAGAATTAGAATACCTTGTAGGTGGCATAGGGAAGCCTCCCTTGTGTTTGAAATCCCACTAAACAGCAGGAGGAAGGTTCCTGAGGTGACAGTGGAAAACCTTCCTCATTGTTGCCATAGAGTCTGGTCCTTGCCTAGTGAGTCCTCTCATTGGACCTGCTAGATTTTGTGGCAACAGGGTGTTCATCCTTTGATGTATTCATGGAACTGTCTCTGCTGAACCAATCAAGATGAACTGCTGAGAAGTTCAATTTTGAGTGATAACAGAGAGGTTTGTACAATGAATTTAGATAATCCAGTCCAGTCTACTGAAAATGAATGGTAGAAAGGTACAAAGTTGTACACTGGCAACAATACAAAAAATTCTGATGAAGTCAATACAGAGAAGAATGCATTGTACAAGCCAACATTGTGACAAGCACTGCAAATTCATTTCAGAAACAAGTGTAGATGTATTAGAACATATGGGATCAGGCTGATCTCTGTTCCATTCATTCTGCAATGGTGATGAGTGATTTTGGTCATAGTGCACATGAGGATTCACAGGAGGCATGGGCTGATATTTCCCATTCAGATAGGGACTGCCTGCTCATTGTCAACCTGTTGAGCAAGCACTAGTTATTTTAGATACAGAAGTTCAGTTGCAGCTTGTTTACTTTTCATTTCATTGCTGTTGGGGATTTGTTTTGCATTCTTATTGGCAGAACATTCTTCTCTTCGTGTCTCTTTAGCAATTTTCTTCTTTCAGAATTTATTTTCTTACGTTATTCTTCAGCCAGATAGTATTGGAATCTCGGACTGTGCTCTGTAAAGATAAATCACAAGACAGCAGACTTAATTTTATCAACTACGTCCTAGAGCAGAGATATAAATGCTAGAAACCTCACCTTGTGAGATAGGGTGAGCCATCTGTTTGTATGTTTGGAGTCTGCTGTTCTAGGGAGCAATGGAGACGTACTGCACTGTTTGATCTATAAATGAAAGTTGCCGAGTTCCATTATTTTTTGCTGTAATGGATGAATCACTACTGTACTTCACTTTTCTGTCTACTTTATCTGCATCCATGGTTCAGATTTATCTTCATAGTCCATTATGGAGCATGATCTTCCTATCTTCTTTAATCTCTGTCGTCTTTGTTATTCCATTGCATTCTTTACTATTTTTTGCTGCAGTGCAGTGCATTCTCCCTCCCTAGTGTATCCTAACCCTTCCTATAATATCCTAACCACTAGGCCACAACAATCAACAGGAAAAGAAAGAAACATAAAACTCCCGCTCAACATCAAAAGTGAAAGTAAACAACATGAATGCAAACTGAAATATCTATGCTTCTACTCTGCCATGATATTTATCTAAAGAATCTCTTATTACTATTTAAACTGAGATTTCCCGTCCTTTGCATTGCCATGTCTGGAAATCCTTAGATCACTACCTTGTTGTGTCTCGATCACTGCAGCCTTTTATTGAGCCTGCATATCTGATGCACAGCTTGGAAGAACATGAATTTATAATTATCAGAAAGATGAAACACACATCTGAATGTAATGATAGTGATATGTAAACTAAAATCAGTACTGTGTTAAGCAGGTGATAAGCCTAAATAGTAGAAGATGGCCATTTGGCTTTGAATCCCGGAAGCAGAGTATGGATCATCTCTAAATGACTGTAAATCTTTGGAAACAATCAGTATTTGTGTGCAATCATGTTTGAAAAGGTTATATTCCTAGAGGTTATTTTATGAAATCTTGTGAATCTGCCTTAATGGAATATTGTGAAGCAACTTTCCTTACCTCACCTTTAGACTTGTACAACGCTTAATTTTGTTCTAGATTCTAGACTGCCCATGGACGATTTAGATTGTTAGTTTGTTTATAACAAACTCATGAGGTTTACAGTAAGTTGTGTTTTTGTTACAACTTGATCTCCCTCTTTCATCTTGCCTTTTCTCTTACACAATTGTCTTCTGCCCATTTGGCTTTGAACCCTATAACAGAACATGGGTATATTTCTAAATGACTAAATTTTTTCTATATATGAAAATAATATTGGCATTTATATGCAACCATGTTTTAAAAGGGTATATTCCAAGAGGTTTGATTTAGAAAATCTTTTGAATATGTCTTAATGGAATATTGCACAACAACTTTCCTTACATCACCTGTAGGCTTGTACAATGCCCAATTTTATTCAAGATTCACAGGGATTGTGAAATTTCCATGAATGCAACAATTGGAGTTTAATTTTCTAACTGTTACCAGTTTATTTGTTTGCGGCATAATGATTAAATCACTGATGCACTCTTCACAATAAAAATACACCACAGAATATAAAAATATGGAATTGAGAAATAGATGCAGACACATAAAAATAGACACCAATATTTTAAATTTTTGGACTAAACGTCCCCAGAAAAACCCTGAAGGGAAAACTAATGCAACAGATGGAGGTTTTATTATTATTTAACAATTTGACAAAATTATTACAACTGGATGCCCAACTGGCTATCCTCCAGAAATATACTAGCAAAATAATCTGGAGATCCCAGTTCTCCTCCACAAATCAACTCGGCCTCCTTTGGCCTACTTGCACCCACACTGGCAACTTGTACAGCCCTGGATGCCTCCGACTGGGCTGTCTAGCCTTCCTCTGCCTCTGGAATGAATTCGCTCTGCCTTCTGGTCACTGATCCGACCTTTGGAAACTAAACAAACCCTCTTCCGGCAACTTGCACTGGGTTTTCTGTCTATTTGCACTACTTGTACGACCTCTGCAGATGCATTCAGAATTTCAGCCTCCCTTTTCCTGCCAATCTGGCACTAGAAAATCACTGGGAATCTCTCCAGAATCTTGCTCCCAAATTATATGCTGCTTCCTTTCTCTGATGCTCTCCCTCTAGCTTGAACTGCACCCTTGCTAAAGACTGCAAACTAGGTAGCTTGATCTGCCTCTCACAACTCTATCACACTGATCTCTCTGATGCTATTTCCAAGCCCTTCGACCTGCTCTTATAATCTCTCGTTGAGTCTTCAACGACCATGATTTAATCTCCATCGATGGCTAAAATCAATTAGAATTCATCAATAGAAGCCTCTAGAGCAATCTCAAACATCCTTAGTTAATTAACTTTAATTTACCACTTTTCCTAAGCTAGACTTAGGAAAATTTTAATTATGGCAAATCAATTTAATTAAGGTGTTTCCCAAGCTTATCTCGTGAAACCTTTTATGGGTTTTGGAGATCTAGTGTTCCTTAGCCTCCTAGCATCATCTGAGACTAGAACACCTGTCCGATGCTACTCCACATCCATAAACTAACAGGGATATGAGGTTTACAATATGCTGGATTACCTGTGAATGATCTATGTTGTAGTTAGTTTCATAACAAACTCATGGTGTCTACAATAAGTTGTATTTTTGTTACAACTCGATCCATCTCTTTCTTCTTACCTTTATCCTCTGCACAGTTACTGATAATACACTGGTTTCCTTCTTGGGGCCTGTAAATATGAAATTTTAACAATCATTTACACTGCATTGACAGTTAGCACGTGTAATATGCATTCACTATTTGTATATCTTGTTATGCAGCTTTGTTATGTCAACCTTGTCAGTTGCTGAGCTTTTACTGTGTACTATGTTTTTATCCTCTCAGCTCTATTTGATTTCCAAGAATAAGTATGGGAACTGTTGATATATATTTTAAAGTTTGATCAATTGAGGACTGTTTTGTTCGGATACAAGGCAGCTTAATTCCTGATTTATTATGTTGTTTTTATGTTTCAGGTTCATATGTTACACATGAGACAAAGCACTTCATATACTTTTATCTTGATCAGATAGCAGTGCTCTTGTTCAAATCAGGATAACCAAAGCTCAAGTTATGGTAAATCCATGACAGTTGTCTAATAATGTACTTTTTCATGGGAAGGATATTGACTTATTCTATCTTTCTACTTATATTAATGTGGATCTGTACTTTCAAAATATAACTGAACTATCAATTTTGAGCTTCACTGAACGATTATGTAAGCATGCATCCTGAATTTTGGTACATTGACATTTTCTGAATGCTAATGATGTAATTGGAAAGAGAAATGGGTTGTCAACGATGGTGCTTTTATCAGTAGGAATTTAGGAAATAAGATGAATAACCTGTGCACATCTTTCTTTTCCACATTTATTGTAGTGTTGATGATGTTTTTGAACTGGTATAGTTTATATTATTTTAAGGTTTTTGCAAGAGTTGATAGGATTTGGTAGAGTTGGTTAAATCATGTTGGCATTTAGTGGTACCGTTTGTGGTCATGGCTATTTTGTTCCAACTGGATTTTCCTTCATGGTTCTCTAGTTTTGAGTAATTGCAATTTGCTGCTGATATATATATGTAGATAGTCGTTATACACTGGCTAATTTTATGGCAGTAGCTCTGGTATGGAGTCTGGACTACAACTGTTTGATTGTTAGTTTCATCAGGGCATTTCATTTTGGAAGTTTGCTTGTAGGCATGTGTGAGAAATAGATATGTGGTTTAATTGAATATAGAAACAATGAGATTATGGGATTGGTTTGGATGTCAAGGTTGGTATATAATTTTTCACAAAAACCTACAACACATTGCATGCACAAAAGAAGAAAAAAAGTTGCGGGCCCATATAGGATGTTTTCTGTCACCTGGAACTCTTCAGCAGAAGTTTCCTTTTGTTTTATCTTGCAGGGTTGTAATGCTGGACATGTAACATCTTCTTGTTCCAACTGGTCCCTTTCATCCTTTATTCCAGTGCAGTGCCATGCAGAGCCAAATCCTTGCCCATGCCAATAGCTTAAGTATGGCACTGAACTGCTTCCAGAAGGTAATTAAAACTGACCAATCTATCAACCGAAGAAACAACTGTCCCCAACTTCACATTCAGTTCTGAATTTTTTCATCCTATGACTGCATGAGTGCTTTTATCTCTTTCCAATTCCTTCAATATCCAAATTTGGACCATTTTCTGCACATGTCAGGCATGCCCTTGTGCCTCTACTTGAAGGTTCTCCTCCCACATATCATGCCAATCTTTCCATTGGAGACATGCTAACCTCTTTTTTGTGCCTCTGATATTCCAATCTTGTAGTGTTGTGTTTGCCTCTTGACCTGAGTTAATTCACACATTGCACATCTATGGTTTTGACATTGTGCCATGGTATCCATTGCAATGAGAGATGGAGCCAAGCCCACTGATGAAACCTATCAACCTGTCACCCTGCAGGAATGCTCACTCCTTTAACAATGTCTGAGGCCCTTGGCCTTGCAGATCTGAGGAGAGATGTTGAGCGGAGAGGAAGCACTAAGCCCATGCATGAAAATAGCGCATGCCATAGAGAATATCAATAAACGGAGAGGTTGGTTCATTTAACAATTCACTACCTTCCTGTCACATCACACCATGGGTGCATGGACTGGCTCTAAATGCACATCCTTTCACACTTGAATGTCACTATGCTTAATCATAGAAGTTGTTGCTATGTGATAAACTATGAATGTCATGGGAGGGCCATCAGATATGGTGTTCCTCACTTTATTCTTTGGATCCCTCATTAAGATGTGCTCCCAGATTTTCTAGGTGATTGGCCTCAGTGTTATTGGATCAAAGAATCTGGTAGATTCTAATACTTTCAAACCTCTTTACTATTTCCAAAGTCCTTTGAACTAGATGGACAAAGTCCAATATTTTGAGGGCTGGAGAGTTGCATGGGAAATTGAATGATGATGGATGAGTCTTCAATTACTATTTTTCTCTTCACAAAACTAATTGCAATCCTTGTACTGCCGCTAGTGCCTCCATGTCATTGTTGGTGGCAACCTCTACTCCCCATGCAAAATCTACTTACCGATTTCATCTCGCATCAAAGAGGATTTCCCCCACCCCTGCCACCCCTGAATGGCATCTAAGGTTCTTAATACTTTGCTGTAGGAGTTTAAATTGAAACTGTGTTCCAGACTTTGAGAACCTGTGCAGATATTATTTATAAGACAATTAACATTTATCCAGGTTCTCCTCAATTTTTGTAATATCTTACCTGTGAGAGAATGAATAAATTGCAATTATGTTATTGCACTGCACATGGGTGAGGGTGTGGTTATGAGTATTCCATTAGCTCTCGGCTTGCTTGTGGGATGGTGTAAATCTTGATGTTTTGTGTGAATTTAATATATGCACTAGCATAGACCCATTTTAAATTTTTGTCTGTTTAACGGTGCAAATCTGGACAGTGCATTGGATGCATATGGACACTAGATATAAGGCAGGGTTTGATATGCCACTTGAGGATACATATTTCCAGTTCACACTAGTGACTGATGTCTCAAATATAACCAACTTTAAGGATCACATCAGAATTGGGTTTTAAATATTAGAACTCAAGGTAAAGATAAACAACCTTGAGAGGCACATCAGAATTGGGTTTTTGATGCAACTTTGCTACTTTTTTACCTTACACTGGTCTAGGTGAACATTTCAGTGGAATTCCACTTTTATGATTTTTAAGAGAGAGCACTTTTTGTGTCAGGTAGCTTGAGTAAGTCTCTTGAGAGTCTGGAACCAAGGATGCTTGATAACTCTGCTGATTTGTTTTTGGAGTAATTGCTTCCATTCTTTCTGCAACTTGATCTTCAAATGTTTTTAAACCCATGCCCAACTCAGGAAATTATTTCCACCTTAAAGAAATGGACGATTATACTAAATGAGAACTTGGTATACCTCAACTCGTTTGGGCAAGAATCATTGCAGGTATTGGTTTACGTGTGAATATTGTATATTTCTTGTATCAAACGTAAATAAAAGTTACTACCCATTAGTGAAGCAGGACACCTGCATTGGTTTTAACTTGTGTGTAGGCATGGATGATGGATAAATACAATATCAAGGCAGGCTATGTGCAGTTATCATGCCTATTAAACCTATAATATGTTATAACTTTACAATTTCTAGAATTTATGGAATGTTGATTTTTAATGTACCTTGGACAAGTGGTTTCCCCTATAATATGTTATAACTTTACAATTTCTAGAATTTATGGAATGTTGATTTTTAATGTACCTTGGACCAGTGGTTTCCCATGGGTTAGTCTCTACCTAGGGAAAAGTGTTCAAAATAATTCTTTTCCTAAGTGTGACTTTATAAAGTGAAAGTGACTTTATAAGTGGTAAAATCAATGTTAAATTATAAAGTGAAAAGTGACTTTAGACATAAAGTATAATGTGGGTACTTTATTTAATGGGTGTGTTAAAAAATAGAAAGTGAGAATTAAATGCACATTTATTCTCATCCCTTGATTTAAATAAATCTGAGGTAGTAGATCTTAGGGTTGCCCAAAAGTCATTTAGGGAAACAAAAGGGGGAAAAGAAAAGAGAAATTGCATTCATTCTTCATGAGTAGATTGGAGAAAGGAGGCTGAGATTTGGAGAAAAGTTTTGAAGGAGAAATTTGTTGCAGCACGCTGAAGGAGTGGTTTATGGGCAAAGCTGGACACACAAATCAAGGCATATAAGACATCAAAAGGCACTGTACGAACATCATTTAATGTTGTGAGCTGCACACTGTTCGAGAGAAGTTTTTGATTTTTTTGGAAAAAATCTGTACAGCAGTAGGAAATCCATACAGTCTGTATCTGTACAATACATACTTTCAGCTTCAAGTGGGCACGAAAATCGAGGCAAAGTGGGCATGGTTTTCAAGGAGTTTTGGGCTGAAGAGATAAGTTGTATTTTGTTGTTTTGTTTGTTTGCAAACGTATTTTTTCTGAACTTGAAAGATAAATAAAATTGAAGAGCTCTCTAACAGGTTTTCCCCAGAGAATAAACAAATGTGGAGGATGTATCCTTGACAACCAGGTGGAAGAACAAAGGGAAGGCCAAGAAAGGGGCCTCATCAGATGGGGCTAAGGGAAAAGAGAAGAAGAAGAAAAAAGATATAGATATGTCCAAAGTCAAACGCTGGGCATGTCAGAAGATGGGACACTATGTTGCTATGTGTCTTGAGAGGAAGAATAAGGGGAAGAAGGGCACTGCAACTTTAGCAGAGGTGGAGCAGCTTGCTTCACAGTTTGAACAGGACTTTGCATTTATTAATTCTACATCTAGTAGGAGCACATCATCTGATGTGTGGTACATAGACAGTGGGGCTTCCCGCCATATGATAGGTGCACGAGAGTTCTTTTCAGAGCTTGCAGAGAGGGCACTTGATGTTGTGATTGTACTAGGAGATGACCACATTGTGAGAGCTGTTGGTGTGGGGACTGTGACCTTTGAAAGGGAGAACTCATGGATGTTTTGTATGTTCCGGGGATGAAGAAGAACTTGATTTCAGTGTCTGCTATGGACGAGAAGGGGTTTGAGGTCACTTTATTAGGAGGGCAGGTATTAATGCATCCTAGAGGAGCTTCCATCACTTCGGCCAAAGTGATTGGAGTCCGCTCTGGGAAACTATACAAGTTCAGGTTTTAGTCGATAGGAGCATTGGTGAGTAGCACATCTGGTAGCATTCACACTAGTACCACCAACAGTAGAGACTTGTGCGAGTTATAGCACCGAAGGATGGCGCATATGCATCATGGAGCTTTGAGAGTACTGCGGGAGATCACTACTGGAGTTCTTGATTTTAGTTTCGAGCATTGTGAGGTCTGCAGAGGGTGTGCTTTGGTCAAGTACACCAAGTTAGCATTCCCAGCCAGCGACAACAGATCTACAGGTATAGTAGACTTGATTCATACTGATGTTAGTGGTCATATGTCTCATGTGTCTTTGGGTGGTTATGTGTATTATGTTATATTCATTGATAACTACTCGAGGAGGACTTGGATAAATTTCCTGAAGACCAAGGGTGAGGTCTTCAATCGCTTTAAAGAGTTCAAATCTCTTGTGGAAAATCAAACAGGTAGGAAGATTCGGGTCTTGAGGTGAGACAATGGTGGTGAGTACACCGATGGTGGGTTTTCTGACTTTTGTGCACATGAGGGCATTAGGAGAGAGTTCACGGTTCCTTACAACCACCAACAGAATGGGGTGCCTGAAAAGAAGAACAAAGCTATTGTTGGGGCTGCTAGAGCGACGATTCCTAATCAAGGGTTGCCTTTGTTTTTGTGGGTTGAGGTCTGCAATACTGCTGTTTATCTTCAAAACATGTGTCCTCACAGAGTATTGGGGAATATGATTATGGAGGAGGCTTTCACTGGACAAAAGTCTCACATGGGACATCTTCGTATCTTTGGATGTCTCACATATTCTTATCCCTAAGGAGCAGAGGATGAAGCTGGAACCCATGGCAGAGAAGGGTATCTTTATGGGTTACAACGAGACTTCGAAAGCATATCAGATCTTCATTCCTTCTAAACAGAGAGTGGTGATTAGGAGGGATGTGAAGTTCGAGGAGGAGAGGGCCTATCAGAGATCATGGGAGTATGATGAGAGAGAGTCACATACTTCTCCTCAATAGGGAGGTCAAGTACAGGGAGCAGGACCTTTTAGTGTCAGTGACATCTGGGCACTAGTGGCGGGTTCACCGAGCACTTCTTTAGGGAGACCACATGGCACTTCATCTGACACATGCAGAGGTGCTAGTACAAGTTCTTCAAGGACAGGTGCTGGTACAAGCACACTAGGGTCAGTTGGCAGACCTTCAAGTTCACCAAACTGGGGGGCAGAGGATGAGGTTCCCTACGGGGAAACTTCTTCAGGGAAGAGGAGGCCCAAGTAGCTTCAAGATACCTTGAAGGAAGCAGAGTCCGTTGGTCCTCCGAAGAGGGTGAACAGGGAGAGTGTGCCACCTGAGTGGTTTTGCAGTTATGTAGCCAAGGCTACCAACATTGTTGACTCTAAACCTACTAGCTATGAGGAGGTTGCCAGCCAGGAGGTATGGAGAGAGGCTATGGTGGAGGAGTATGCCTCTATCATTAAGAACAATGTTTGGGAAGTGGTGCCTAGGCCTGAGGGCAAGTCAGTTGTGACTTCTAAGTGGCTCTACAAGATCAAACATGCCGTGGATGGCAACATTGAGAAGTTCAAGGCGAGGTTTGTGGCTAGAGGGTTCTCACCGATATAAAGAGTTGACTATGATGAGACCTTCGCTCTCGTAGCTTAGTACACTTTTATCCGGTCCCTTATTTCTATTGTTGCAGAAATGGGTTGGCAGATCCATTAGATGGATGTGAAGACCACATTTTTGAACGGATTTATAGAGGAGGTGTATGTTGAGCAGCCATAGGGCTTTGAGGTACTTGGGCGGGAGACCGGGAGACCCATGTATGTTGGTTGGGATTAGCACTCTATGGACTTAAGCAAGCTCTGAGAGCTTGGTATTCAAGGATTGTTACTTACTTGTAGCAGATGGGTTTCACAAAGAGTGATGCAGATCAGAACCTATACTGCATTGTTGTAGGTGATGATCCGCTCATTCTTGTGCTGTATGTTGATGACTTGTTTATTACTGGGGCAAAGAGACTGATTAGTGGTTGCAAGGAGGATCTTGCTATGGAGTTCGAGATTAAGGATATTGGGCTGATGCATTACTTTTTGGGGCTTGAGGTATGACAGGAGGAGGGGCATATCTTTTTGGGGCAGGGGCAATACGCTATGGATGCATTGAGCAGATTTCACATGGAAGACTATAGACCCATGTCTACACCTATGGTCCCCAACTGGAAGAAGCTTCATGCTTCAGATTCTAGTTTGGTGGATCCCACATTGTATAGGCAACTTATTGGGTCCTTGATGTATCTGGTGAACACTAGGCCAGATATATTCTTTGCAGTGAACACACTTAGGCAGTTCATGATTGAGCCCAACAGGGTGCACTGAGTAGCTGCAAAGCACATTCTTCGCTACGTGCAGGGGACTGTTGATTATGGTCTGGACTATAGGCGGGGAGAGGAAGTTACACAAATGCAGGTTACACAAATGCAAGTTGGGCAGGCTGTGTTTCTGACAGGAAAATCACTTCAGGGTGTTGCTTCGTATTGGGTTTGGCAGTTGTGTCGTGGTTAAGTTGAAAGGAAAAGTCAGTTGCTTTGAGCTCTTTTGAGGCTGAGTATATATCTGCTAGCCAGGGTAGTTGTGAGGCCATTTGGCTTCGCAAGTTGTTATATGACCTATTTGATCAGGAGTTGAGACCAACGATTATTCACTGCGATAATCAGAGTTGCATTAAACTCACGGAGAATCCAGTATTTCATGACAGGTCAAAACACATTGACATCAGATATTATTTAATCAGGGACTATGTTCAAAAGGGGGCAGTGAAGCTGGAGCATATATCGACAAATGAGCAAGTGTCTGATGTTCTCACGAAGTCCTTGCCAAGAGGCAAGCATGTCCATTTCAGGGACAAGATGGGTGTGGTGAGAAACACTTTCCTCGGTATGAAGTAGCATTGATTTGTAATGTACCTTGGACAAGTAGTTTCCCATGGGTTAGTCTCTACCTAGGGAAAAGTGTCCAAAATAATTATTTTCGTAAGTGTGACTTTATAAAGTGAAAGTGACTTTATAAATGGTAAAGTCAATGTTAAATTATAAAGTGAAAAGTGATTTTAGACATAAAGTACAATGTGGGTACTTTATTTAATGGGTGTGTTAAAAAATAGAAAGTGAGAATTAAATGCACATTTATTCTCATCCTTTGATCTAAATGAATCCGAGCCATTAGATCTTAGGATTGCACAAAAGTCATTTAGGGAAACGAAAAGGGAAAAAGAAAAGAGAGGCTGCATTCATTTTTCATGAGCAGGTTGGAGAAAGGAGGCTAAGAGCTGGAGAAAAGTTTTGAAGGAGAAATTTATTGCAGCAAGTGAAGGAGTGATTTCTGGGATACGCTGGGCACAAAATCAAGGCATAGAAGATAACAAAAGGTACAATATGAACAACATTTAATGCTGTGAGCTACACGTTGTTCGAGAGAAGTTTTTAAGAGCGGTATAGAATCCGTATAGTATAGTTTGTATCTGTACAATACATATTTTCATCTTCAAGTGGGCACGAAAATTGAGGCAAAGTGGGCATGATTTTCAAGGAGTTTTGGGTTGAAGAGATAAGTTGTATTTTGTTGTTTTGTTTGTCTACAAATGTATTTTTCCTGAACTTGAAAGATAAATAAAATTGAAGAGCTCTCTAACAAATTTTCCCCGGAGAAGATTGAAGGGGTTTTGCCTGGGTCTAAGTTGACCAAAAATCTGTGTATTTTTATGTGTGTTGCTGGTCTGTTTATGTCCATATTTATTTTCAGCGTGTGTTGACAATGCCATGTGTTTTAATCTGAAAATTTCATTTCCAGAATTCTATATGTTGAATGTATGTTGATGGGAAATGACATTTAACTGAATGGGAGTGATAAGGTGAAATTGAATGGGAGTGATAAGGTGAAATTAAAACTGGGAAACATTGTAGTCATCAAATTTCAACATGGAATGCAATTGTAAGCTTGCTAGTCTATGCACTATTTGATTTAATATGGAACAAGTAAATATTACAAAATCTTTATTTTGCAGTGCATAAAGAAGGAAACTTAACTTACATCATTCAATAGTATCATATTTTTTACATGCTTTCTTGCATGTTCATTATGGTATAATAGTTGTGTTTTTATTTTATTTTATAATAATAATAAATAAAGGGCACAACCAAGCCAAACATTAAATTGGTGTATATGACCCCTTTGTTGACCCCTTCCATGCAATGATTTGATTGCTAAAGCTTATGGAGGTGTACATACTCTACCCCTATGGATTTGAACTTGTGAACCCCTAGGAGGAAGCACGTGTTCTTTTAGCCATTAAGCCCACTCAAGTTGTACAACATAACAAACCTTATTTGTGTGGTCCAAAGATTAAAAAAATATTCAAAATTGATCTTCTCTAATCATTGCTATTGACTAGGTCTAACCCATGTAGACTAAATTTCCATTGTGGTCTAACGCATAGACTTGAATATGAATAGTAATTACCTTAATCTTTAGGAGGTGCTTTCACACCCATTTTGTGTTCGTGATGGAGGCAATCTAGAGACCCTATATTTAAGGGGGTTTTCACAGTGCATTATATTAGATATCATTTTTTGGGATTCAACTGCGTTAAGTAAGTTATTCATCTATGACCATTTCCATGAGAGGTAGTTGTAATTGACTAATTTCTCATGATTTTTGAATAGTCCAATGCAATGAGTGCTAAGTGGACTATTCAAAAATCATGAGAAAATAGTCAGTTACGACTACCTCTCATGGAAATGGTCATAGATGAGTGACTTATTTAATGCAATTGAATTCCAAAAAATGTTATCTAAGACCCTATATTTCTTTTGGATTATATTTTCCACCTCAAACTAATTATCTGATAGTGGGTCTTTGTTTTTTGTGAAACATTGTTTAGATTATAGGCTATTGTATCCAAGCATGCAACTTTGCAACTTTACTAATGAAATTTTTAATGGAGTTTTTTTTATTCCTTCACATGTGGAAAGATGAATTATTAATAGTTAATCTCTTTCTTAACAAAATTGATTAATTATAATCCAATATATCTAAGCTCTCAACTAATGAAATTGCTGGTCATTGCAATAACAAGTTGAAAGAGGCGGTATCATGTAAGCTTGACTTCTACAAACGTCAATCAAATTGCCCAAGATTAAAGTTAAAGTTTTATCCTCATATTGATACCACTTCATCATCAATGCCTTATTTTGATGCAAGGGGGCGGAGACCCGTTGCAACCAAAAGTCATACAACACCTAATTTGCACACTGTGCAATTCTGTATCATGGAATTTAATCACCAATAATAAATACAAGTAATAACAATGACATTTCTTCTTATTATAATAATTGCAACAATACAAAATTACATAGGATTAGGCTTTCGATCTTTTCTGTCTAATGTGGCTCATAACCCAACCCAATTGTTTTGTTAGGTTATTATATGGATATTGGTGTTAACCGACATATATCATATGCATAATTGTTAATTGCAACAATATAAAATCACACATGGTTAGGATTATCTGATATTTTGTGCATTTGTGGCTCATAGCCTAGCCTAATTGTTACTAGATTATATATATATATATATATGTTACTACTGTGATATTGGTGTGAATTGATGTATTTGGGTTACTTATATTGATGGCCTATTCATATGATTCCAAGGGGGCATATCTGTAGTTAAATGTATATAATATGATCTCAAGGTAGGCATAAATGGAGTTAAATGTAGATGTAATATGTAAGTGTAGATGTAATAGGGTCAACTTAATAATAAATGGATCACATGTATAATGTGTAAATAAATATATATAGAGATACACAATTATTATTACGGAGATGTCATTTGGATGTATGCATGTATTTTGAGAATGTTTTCCTATCCTTCAAGGTGTCATTGTATAATTTATATCTCTTATCTAGATTGTAGTTGTGTTCTATGTTGTCGTTTATGTACATGGTGTGTATTTTTGGTTTATTGTGATATTTTGAGTATTTGGTGCATAATATTTGGTATCAAAGCAAAATTTTAAATAACGAAATTTGGAAGACACTAGGTAGAGATAGCTAAGTACACTCGCTAAAAATTTCAAGTTCTAATTCATTATACTTTTTGAGATATATTCTATGGAAGTCATGGTTTGTAACTAGTCTTGCAGTCAATTTCAAATGAGCCATCTTGATATTTTCGCTGTAAATTTTTCTCACATAACATTTACGCTGTGAAATTCTTAGAGTAACAAGGCAAAATAATGACATACTTGAGGTAAAAATTTAAATCTTTGATGCGCCATAATTTTCTAATTATAGCTTATTAAACTTAAGGATTTTAACTAATCCTAAAAGTAATCTCAAATAGTCTTGCACTCAATCTCAAATGGATCATCTTGATATTTTTGCTGTAATTTTTTCTCACATAACTTTTAGGCTGTGAAATTCTTAGGATAACAAGGCAAAATAGTGATGTAGTTGAGGTAAAAATTTAAATCTTTAATGCGCCATAATTTTCTAATTATAGCTTATTAAAATGAAGGATTTTAACTAATCCTAAAACTAGTCTCAAACATGTTCCGAGTAAAAAAAATTATGGTATATTAAAATTAAGGATTTTAACTAATCTTACAGCTAGTTTCAAACATGTGTTATAAGTAAAACAATCATATCAGATTTTGTAAACATCTAAATTGAGTGCCATTAGTTTTGTTGGATATAAGACAAATTGTATTATTTTTAATAAAAAATTCAAAATTCGATCTTAAAAAACAAGGATGTGCCATTGCGTACAAGTTTATTCTATGGAAAAGTCTAAAATCAACAAGTTTTGGAAAAGTTACCATGACTTTCAACTTGGCACATCAATTTTTGGTTAGACTTGTGAATTACAAAGTAGGCATATCAGAGTATTACATGTTGAAATTTCAAACTCACAAGGAAAGAGATTTCAAACTCATAAGGAAAGAGATGGCAGAGATACATGAGAACAAAGTTCAATTAGTAGGACAATCTCCAAAATAAGGTTTGGAAAGGTATGTTAATTTAAAACTATCATATCTTTTGATAGAATGTCTGATTGAGTTGATTCAAAAGCTATTGAAAAGTAAAAACATAGAATATTATATCAGTAAAAGTAATAATAATTTGAGATATTATTAATAACATATTGAGGTTGTAAGTTGAAGGTTTGGTTAGACCTCGATGAAAAATCAATGACAACACTTCATTATTGTGGAGATGAAAATAAAGTTGAAATCAATCCCATGGAATGCTTTTCTTTTGTCCTCGATGGAGATACTATATTAAACATTACATGTGAGGAATTTGAAGAATTGTTCTAAAAAATGGATCAAGGAGTTAAAATAGAAATGATGGATAAAAATTGAAGTTCAGTTAAAAGAAATAAACAAGGAGATCAAGAAGAAGGGTGATGAGTGATATAATATATGAGACTTTAATGAATAACTTGTTAAGGAGGTTCATAAATTAAAACAAGTGTAACAAAGGGAAGTGGGAAGAGGATGAGTCAAGAGACGAATTAAAAAGAAAAATAAGAAATATTAGATTACAAAACCATAATAAATTGCAATTAAGAAGAAACAAGGATCTTAGATGAGGAGACTACCAAAAGACTTGCAATTAGATTTGCAAGAAGACTAAAGAAGCCCTAGACATGAACAAGGTAAAATTAGAAATGCATTCTAGAATTGAAGAAAGATGTCAAAATTTGATAGATGAGTCACATTACAACTTCAAAAAAAGAAATAAGAAAAGATTAAAAAAGGTCACCAGGAGTGTTAGGTCCCTATAATACTAGTTTGGCCCCCCATATTGGTATTTTTGTGCCCCATAAAAGCCCACCAATGTTATTTTTGTGCCCCTACATTATTATTGTTTTTTTTAAATTTCTCTACTCCTATATTGATAGAAAAATATTTTTACAAAGAGGTAGTAGCCTTGAGAAGTCTAGCCCAGAGATGCGGCATGCTCACATTACATAGCTGAACACTGATCAAAAAGACTTGCTGAAGACTGACCATAAGAGCTTCTAGGACCATGACCATGACTAGTTCATAGAAACAGAATACGCCAATATCGAAATTGAACACTGACCAGAGGTAATTCAAAGACCAAAATAGGTTGACTGGGCCCATACAAATAAACAGGGAAGTGCTGCCCAATTCAAAACTGAAATCTGACCCATTAAACAACTGTAACCGTAACTGAGACCTAAAGACACAGTCAGAAGAATGTCGCCCATGCAGGGGAAACCGACAATTTAACTTTAGAAAAAAGGTCTGAGCATGAGAACTGTAGAGCATATAATGACTATAAAACAGGAGGGAATTGAGCACCTTTGAGCAACAGAGAATAAAAAACCATTGAATGCGGACCTGATTAAGCTTCATGAGAGGTGGAAGGCGACTCTTCAAAGTTACGACACCCATAATTGTAGGGATCTTCATCCTCAGAGGGATGGCCCTCTTTGCCTGAAGAACTGCCACTAGTAGGGACGCTCAGACCAGCTTGAATGTTCATGTCCTGGGTTGCAGTGCCCCCAGGATCCTTACTCTGCTTGTTGTCAATCTGAGAAGTGCCATGCTTATCTTCTGCCCTCGTCTCCAGAGTCACCCCTGGTGTCACAACAACCAGACCAGAAGTATCCTCTCGAAGCTCAATGGTGACTGAAGCTATGAAGGAGAAATCACTGAGTGTACAGGGGAACTGAAAACGAGCGATGTGAGAATGAGAATTATGAGAGCGCACTGCTGAATTATGCTGCCCTCGACCCCGTCCACGACCACTCCTGGTAACGAGATAGTGATCAGAGCAGAAGTCCGAGGAATAAGATGAGGAGTTTGAAGTAGAGGAGGAGGGTTGGCGGATAACTCGCCCACGGGAACTTCCCCTCCTGCAGCGCATTCTCTGGCACAATCTAGGCATAATGAAAAGAGCAGGAGGTGCTGAATAGGCAACACTACTGTGAAGGCAGGGGGGTCTGAAAGGGGCCTAGCTTCAGCTCGCAGAGGAGCACTGGGAAACACTGAGGACGAGTGACAACTGAATTTGCAGAATGGGCTTTGTGAAACATGAAATCCCAGTGATAAATCAACACAACATTCCAGAGCACAACGTTTCCCTGGGCTGGTCTGAGAGCGAGGCTCTGCGGAAGCAAGGGAACAAAACGAGCACAGGGGAGGAGCATGAATGAATTCTTGAAGGGGCGCCATGACAGATGAACTTGCAGGCTGGTGTGGAGGGATGAGCTGCATTAACGCAGCATTGAAGATGTTAGCAGAAGACTTAAAGACTGGCATCAGGTGAGGCCGGATGGCGGTGGTAATAAGCCATGTGCCAACCCACCAAGTCGCCCACGTACATAACACAATGTTACACACCTGTATCCGGGAGAGATAGATCTTGTTGCACTAGAAGAGTGAGTTGTGCATCATTAGAACTGCTCAGTGGACCAGAGAAGAATGGGAGCTGTTAATCGACGCCTTGATTATCCTGTTTGTCTGCTACCTTGTTAGCTGTTCGTCGAATGTGCTTGAAGGTAATGCTGCGGGATGCCCTGAGCCATTCTTCAATTTGTTCCAATCTACTTAGAAGCCACCAGCTCGAAGCGATATTTGTTGCTGAGGTGCCTGAGTGAATCCAAATAGCTACCTCTATTAAGATTTGAGAATCCCCTTCTACCTCTAGAGGGAAAAAATTTTCTATTTCTGCTATACAAATGCCCTTCCATAAGCCTTCAAGTTTGGTAGTGTTGTTGGTGTCTCTTCCAAGCGAACCATGATATATGTGCAGAGCAGAGCCTACAACATCTCTGAAAATACCACCGTAACTAGCTAGCCTAGGATTGCCCTTAGCAGTTCTGTCGAAGTTCAATTTATAAGAGTGGGTGGCAGGAGGAGACCAGAATTGGGGAGAATCAGTATGGATGGAGGAGCTGGGCTTGACTTGAGCTAAAAATGTGAGGTCCAGGTTCCAATTTTTCAGAATGAGGCGTTCCTGGGGTGAAGCTGGCAAATCCGAGTCTTGCCAGTGTCTTAGAGCTAGAGTTTCTTGAAGGTTTTGTTTGAGAAGTAGCCACAGGGTGTCAAGGGGTGTACTATGATTTTTAAAGATCCTGTTATTTCTCTGCTTCCACATGATCCAATAGACAAAGCTCGGTAAGAGGTTCCAGAGGGCATTAAGTAGTAGACTTTGGAAAGGATGCCGAGGCCAGTTCTTGATGGTGTTTAAAATATCTCCCACACGACTACCCGTTCTTCTGTTGCACTGTGCAGTTCTCTCCCAAAGTTGTGCTGCTAATGGGCAGGTGTCCAAGAGATGCAAAATGGTCTCTGTGTGAATATTACAATTGGGACATCTGGAAGGCCCAGTAAATCCTTGCTTTTGTAGATTGTCCCAAGTGAGGATCCGCTCTTTGCTTAGTAGCCAAAGGAAAGTAGAGACCTTAGGCCAGATGCTTGGTTGCCAAACCTGATCCCATAGCTGATCCTTTATTATCTGCGTGGGTTGATAGAGAATTTGGTATGCTTCCTTGGTAGTGAACATACCTTTGGGTGTATATCCCCATCGTACTTTGTCCTTCTGATCAGAGAGTTTAATTTTCCTGAGTTTGAGCTCTTGATCGATCTCTTCATAAGTTTCCTCCTGCCAGTTAGCCTGCCAGGTGCCAGCTAATCTCCAAAGTTGAAAACCTTGAGGGGATTGCTGCTGCCAAAACTGATGGACATGGATTTGATCATTGTGCTGCATAGTAGCTTGCCACTTGGGTTTGTGGAAGAGAAAGGCGAGTTTGGGAAGTTATTGCCAAGAGTCCTCCCAAAATCTTGCTGTGGTACCCGAATGGATTTCCCAGAAGCTGTGCGCTTGAATAAAGGCACTATGTTGCTTGGCCGCATTCCAAATCAACGAGCCAGGGGTGGTCGTGCTGATGCGGATGAGATCCTCTAGTGGACTGGCTGGAGCATATTTGGCCTGCCAGAGATGTGCCCAAGGAGTGTGCAGTTTGGAGATCCAGTTCCACCAGTGCGGGCGCCCATGGTGTTATTGCTGTGGAGGGGATCCCTTAGACCAAGCCCACCAGCTGACTTCGAAAGACAAACCTCAGTCCATTTGACAAGAGCCCATTTTCTATTGAGGCCTGAGGAACCCCAAAGAAAGTTTCTTTGAAGATTGGGAATTTTTTAAGAACCCATTTAGGGGCTGCCAATATAGAAAATAAGTATAGAGGCATGGCTTGGAGAACGAATTTGATTAGGATAAGCCTGCTAGCAATGTTGAGAGAGCGGTAGGTCCAAGAAGAGAGCCTGGTTTCTAAATTGTCAAGGAGGGATCTCCAGGAAGCATGTTTGATGGCTGAGTCAAATAGGGGAGCTCCAAGATATTTCGAAGGAAGCAAAACTATCGGGAAGCCCAAAATCCTGGCTATATTTCTCTGAGTGAGAATGGGAGCATGGAAGAAGAAGAGCTGGGATTTGGAAGCATTGATGGTGGTGCCAGAAGCTTCTGAGAAGAGAGTTGAGCAGGGACTTGAAGGCAGAGGCCTCTTGAACTGACGGATGGCCGAAAAGCATATTGTCATCGACAAATTGTTGGTGAGAGATGGGGGGTTGATCATGAAGAGAAATGCCCTTTAAGGAGTGTAAAGAGATAGTAGAAAGAAGAAGGCAACTAAGGCCTTCGGCCATGAGAACAAAAAGGAGCGGGGAGAGAGGGTTGCCTTGACGAATACCCCGGGAGGGACGAAAGGGTGAGGAAGGAGAACCATTAAGAAGGATGGAGAAACAGGGGGAGGAGATAAGATTCATAAGCCAACGTGTCCAAGTAGCACAGAAGCCAAATGCTAATAACATTTGATTAATATAGGTCCAGCCGAGTTATCGAAAGCTTTAGAAAGATCTAACTTGAGAATCATACCTGGTTTTTTTAGAATCTTGAGTGAATGGATAACTTCATGTGAGAGAATGATACCATCCAGAATCTGGCGCCCTTCTACATAGCCTGTCTGCTCTGGTGAAATGAGGAGAGGGAGAAGAGGTTTGAGCCTGTCCGCCAGGACTTTAGATATGAGTTTGTAGATTACATTGCAGAGTGCGACGGGCCTATATTTATTAGGTGTATTTGATTCTTCCACTTTAGGTACTAGCGCTATAAAGGTCGTGTTAAGGGAAGGAAGGATCCAATGCATCAATCGCGATTCTTCCACAAGCTCCTAGACCTCTGTTTTGATATTCTCCCAGAAAGCATGAAAGAAATTAGCTGTGAAGCCATTGGGGCTAGGCGCTTTGCCATCCTTAAGATGGGACATAGCGTCCTCCACTTCCTGCATAGAGATAGGCTAGAGAAGCATATTGTTGTGGTCTGTCGTAATGATTTTTGGAATATGCTTCGTAATTGATCGAATGGCCTGATTTCTGCAGCGCGGAGGCTCCCGAAGAATGTCCTGAAAGTACTCTTTGAATTCCTGTTCCACTTCTTCATGCACCTTCAGTCGCTCCCCTTGCCGATTATTAATGAAGGAAATGTTATTGTGCATTCTCCTTTGAATAGTAGACATGTGAAAAAAATTTGGTATTTTTCTCCCCATCCATAAGCCATTTGACCCTAGATTTTTGACACCACAGGGTCTCTTCTTGTAGCCTTTGTGCTTCAATATTAGTCAAGAGGGCCTTCTCCTGTTGCGCATAGTCGTCCGTTCTTCCCTTAGAGATAATTCACTATTGCAATGTATTCATTTGCTACTCCAGTGCTTTCTGATGGTCAAAAATGTTACCAAACTGAGTGCGATTTCATGATTTGAGAGCTTGTTTGAGGTGTTTTAACTTTTGTTGAAACTGGAACATCTTGGCTCCTTCAGGGGGAGTGAAGGATTTCCAGGCATCGTTAACTTCTTTGAAGTTAGGATGTGAAAACCAAAATGATTCGAAGCGAAAAGGTATATTACACCTAGAGCCTAGAGGCGACCACTGTAGCATTATGGGCTAGTGATCAGAGCCCACTTGAGGCATGATAGAGGAATGAAAGTCCCCACCCAGGTGAATGGCATTATCTGACATAAGGAATCGATCCAGCCTGGAGGCTATATGATGTGGTCCCCTTACTTATTGGTCCATGTATACATACCATTAGAAGTCTGTAGGTCCATTAACTGATTTCTGTGGATGAAGTCTTTGAAGCCGATGTTGTCTCCTTCCAACCTCGATCTTCCTCTTGATTTTTCCTCCAAAGCTGTGATGATGTTGAAGCCACCACCGCAAATCCAAAGGGGAAAGCTCCTGACAGAGTTGAGAGCTGTGAGAGTGTCCAACAGATCCAACTTTTTTTGTAAATCTTGTGGGAAATACACATTAGAGAGATGACCATGGATATTGGTCCCGATTAGGTGGAAAGTTGTCTGAATAAAGTAGTGTGAGGCGTGAAAATCATGAAGGGAGAGAACTTGAGGGTTCCAAATGATTTCTAGTCCTCCTGAAGCCCCTGAAGCATCCACTGAGACTGAACGACATCCAGACCAGGCTTTATTTAGGATCTTTTCCAGTGCAGTGCTATTGAATATTGTTTCTTGTATATAGACTAATGAAGGCTTATCTTGCTGGATCATGTTTTTTAACATTCTGTGTTTTGCAGGGCTGTTAAGCCTTCTCACATTCCATGAGATGAGCTTCATGAGGAACAGTGGGGAAGAGATTTGAAAAACTTGGTCAGCTTGGAGAATCTACCAGATTCCACCAACATTTCTCCAATAATAATGGTCCTCTGCAGATCCATTTTACGCCCATGTTTCTTCGATTCTTTCAGTTTTTTTTTTTCCATCCCAAGGACTGCCTGCCTGAATACCAAGACATTTGTTATGCTGTGCTCTGGCTAAAACTACTTCAAGACTTTCGATTTGCCGGGGGGGTATAACACTGAATTCTTTCTGTCGACACGCTATTTCTAGGATGAGAATGTCTAGATCTCCCAAATCTATACTCTCTGGTTCCTCATCCATGTTGGATGTTTGAAGGGCTGTATCCTGATGTTTATTATCAAAGGAGATAGAGGCGGGGATGATGGTGAGATTGGAGGCTAAGAGCGGAGCTGAAGATTTTGGAAGAAGGGGGGAAGAAGTAGGAGGTGGATCTGAAGAAGAAGGGATAGAAAGGTGATCCTCCAAGTTATTTTGAGAGGTCAGGATTTTGAAGTTGTTTCGTATTTCAGGTTTCCTGAGATTATCTGGGGCAACTGGAGGTTTCTTGGCATGCTTTCTTTGACTGGTAACTTTTCTGAATCCCTCAGCATCTTTGCTAATCTCAGTGACAGGGGCTTTAGACTGAAGATTCAGTGGGCAATCCCTGAATAGGTGGCCATGTTCATGGCATTTCCTGCAATGAAATGGAACATGCTTGTAGTCTATTATTTGAACCCATTCAAAATCGTCATGAAATAGACTTACCGAGTCCGTGAGTGCTTTGGCCAAATGCATGTGTACACAGATCCTGGCATAGGAGGTGTATCTTCAGTGTTTAGTTTCCTTGGCGACTTTGATAAAAACCCCCAGGCCATTACCTATGTCCTTTAAAGTCTCCTCATCCTAGTATTCTAGGGGAAGAGAGTACATACAGATCAATACTAGAGCCCAGTTGAAATCTTCTTTGTATGGATTGAATCTCTCTATCCAGTCACAAAGGTACAGGCCTGCAGAGTTGAAGAAGTACAGGTCTCCCTCAAAGATACGAGTTCTGTCCTCTAGACAGTTGAAAATAGCAGTGAAGAAGCCTTTGGTACCAAGCTACAGGGTAACTTGTCCTTTAGGTTTCCATTTGGAAGCGATCCATCCTTGCGAGGCCTTTTTAGTAGGCCAGAGTCCTAAGAACTTGCCTATGAGGGCATGATCCTTCATATATTGGATTTGGTCGTCGATTCGGTGACTGGGGAGATCTATTTTAGTTCTTTCTGAAGTCTTGGGCATGCATGTAATAGAGGATGCCTTTGTCAGTGACGTCAAGGCATTCTGGTCTATGCCTTTGTCTTTAGCAGCTGTAGAGCCTGCAGCAATGTTACCAGCATTGTCGTTAGCGAGATCGATAACATGGGCAGCCAGTGGGGTGGAGCTAGGACTGGCGTTTGTGTCTGCGCTTGCAGAGTTGTCAGAAGAGGAACTGTTGGGGGGAGGGGGGGTCGTGCCCACCCGTCCAGAGGGCAGATTCATGGAGAAAGAGTCAACAGAGAAGCTCGAGGTGCCAAGCTTCGATACAATGTGCACAAAGGATTAGGGCATCAAAGTTTGCGCAGGAACCCTAGTAG
>APFE031479739.1:106868-137622 GCA_000404065.3 Pinus taeda
CGGTCAACGAAGGTCAACTATGGCATGTTGGCGACAAAGGCAGCAACAACACACAGTCCAAATCGATTTAAGTTTGTTTCCTTTTTTTATATAAGCTAGGATAGAAACATTTTCAAAAATCGTGTTTTGGTAAAAGCGGCAACAGCCGCTCATGAATGTACATCCGTTTTCAAGGGATGTGAAACCATATGTAAATATAGTTCTGAACCGGTTGTATAATCGTTACCATTATCATTATTTCAAGAACAGAGTTTTGATTTCAATACCAAAGACTTGCATTACAGTCACGATTGTGTTGTTTTGATTTGGTAATCGTTGGATAACAAGCCCAGTATACCTGGAACGCGGACGGGCCCTGCGTACATGCTATACTGTTGTTATTTTATTTCATTTACAGTTAGGGTATTTGGTATTGATATGCGCAGTGCTTAAATCGATTTATGTCTATGCTTATATGTTTATGAATGCGCTTGAATAGATTATCACTTGGATCGTGAATCATATCCTGTAAGGGATTCGATCCCTTGTTATCTTGTAGAGCACTGTCATGAACTTTATGCTTACGATTTCATCTTGCATGACTGTTAATGAATGTTAATAAATGTTGAGTAGTCACTGAACAAAGGTTTTATGTATGATGTCTCTGTAAGGAGACTAAAATCTTTAATTGCAGTGATACACAACGTTTTTATTTGTTGAATTTTGGTAGATAGTGATACATAGGGTGATTTAGTTTGATATTGAATCAAATAATAGCATTGTAATTAGGAAGATTAGATCCTTTATGTCTATATACTTTAGGCGCACGCCTCTAAGTCTACGCACCCTGGTCGATAATAAATATAGCCTAGTCTAGCACCCTAGATAGGACACTACACTAGTTAAGAGGGAGTGTTGAAGGAAATGTAACTAGGTTCGGTATTCATAAATGTACTTTTGATATTTATATTTATTCAAGAAAATAAATATTATTTTATAATATATGTCAATGAGTTTCTTTCTCATTGAAATAGGTTTAGCACTAGTTAAAGTGCTATAGGTGAGTCAAATAGTCAAAAGAAAAAGGTTGAAGACCTTAAGAGCATGTTCCGCCTTGTATAAATATGTATTAAATTCAATGAGAATACCTCCAAAAAAAGTCAAGTCTCCTCCTATGCTAAGGCACCATCAAGAAGATCCTTCAAGCATGCAATACCACCAAAGAAACCATCTGAAGTCTACTCTTCAAGTCGGCCTGCAAACAATTGACTAGTTGACCTTCTAGTCGACCTAAATGGAGGGACAATCCTCTATTTATAGAGGTTGTCCACTCCAATACAACGCACTAAATGAGCTACGAAATCTGCGAAGGATAAAGGCAATAAAGAATGAAGGAATAGGGTCTCCAAGGGTAGCGAAGGAGAAGGGTATACCACCGAAGTAAAGAGGTTTGTTCTAGTACTGCTGTAGTCACACGTGTGAGGAAAACATAGGGCTGTCTCTATGGCTAGGACATCAAAAACCCATAAACACTCATCTATCCTCATTTGGGGCTAAAACTAGGCCTACAAGACCTCCTGCTCCAGCGTAGAAGAAAGAGTAATCCTCCCACACGTGTGAGAAACTAAGGCAAAATAACAACAATACAATGATACACCCATATCTTAAGAAGGATATCGGTTGGTCAAAGAAGAAGTACTTGAGAAGGGGAAATAAGAGGAACACATCATCTAAGAGGCTCACATGAGCAAGAACTATTCCTAGATAAAGATAGAAGAAGGAAGACGAAGTGCCAGGAAACAAAGTGTCAGAAGAAGTGTCAGGGAATAGAGTGCCAGAAGAAGTGTCGAGGAATAAGGTGTAGAAAAAGGAAGGACTTGACTTGTGCTTGGAGGATACTCTTGTTAGGTGCCTAGGGTTTGGAATTGATGAATAGAAGCTTCAATAAGAGAAATTCACTAAAGGGTTTTCCTCTCAAGAGAAGAGAGGTTTTGGCCTTGGCAGATAACCGACATCTTTTGTTCTTGTTCTTATGTTTTAGTAGCAGTTTCATGAAGTACACACATATGCACTAATAATAATAAGAAGAAGAATAATATAATAAGGAAAAGTAAAAATACTGAACAAATTTTTATCAAGTAACAAAGAATCACACTACACCTAATTTTCCTTAGATTCTTCAACATTATTCTCGTAAATCACTTGTCACTTGGACTATTTTTATGGAGGAATTGTTAGAACACTATGAGGATACAAAGAGTAATAGCTTATTTAGCCAGTTGATCAATAAAAAAAAATGGTTCAGTTGGGGAGCACATTGAGGACTTCCAGAGATTGACTATCAAGGTAACTAATATTCCATAAGAGCATATAACTAATGTCTTCATAAGGAATTTAAAAGATAACATCCAACGTGAGGTTCACCTTTGGGAACTTAAGTCATTTGACAATGCATTCATGGTTACAAGAAAAGTTGAAAGAAAAATTATGGCAATAAGGAGGTCTATCACTCACAACTATAAATATGGAAGTATTGTCACTCCTAGCCTCCCACAACCTACAAGGTTGACACCACAACAACTAAAAGAAAAAAAGAGAAAACGGGCTTTGTTACAATTGTGGTAACAAATACACTAAGGTCATAAGTGTGCTGAGAAGAAATTATTTTACATAGATTGTGAAGAGGAGGAAGAAAAGGAACAAGAAACATCAAAAGAAAAAGATATACACTAGGAACCAACCCCCAAGGTTGAAAAGCAAGAAATGAATTTGACCATATCTTGTAATCCATTGGCAGGAATTACGACTCATACTCTTAATATAGGAGGCTATATCAAGAAGAAAAAGGTAAAAGTGTTGATTGATTCAGGTAGTATGCATAACTTTATTCATTGTAAGATAGTCAATGATTTGAATTTCTTTATATATCCAACACCAGAGTGTTAAGTGATGGTTGCAAATGGAGGAACTCTAAATTACTTAAGAAGGTCCATAATATCAATCTAACCATGGGGAAATATGTATTGAATACTCCAATGTTTTCCATTCCAATGGGTGGTGGTGATGTTGTATTAGGAGTCAAATGGTTACAATATTTGGGGATGATAGCTTTTCATTTTCAAGAGTTTTTCTTGAAATTTTTCTGGGAAACCTAGGAATATAATCATCTCTAATGGGATGACAAAGATTTTGAAGAAGGAACAACAAGGGGTAATTACAAAATTATGTTCAATATATGTTCAAACATCTAAGCCATCCATTTCCCAAGATCTCCAAAGAGTCCTTGACAATCCAAGGTATTTGAGATTCCCAAAGGTCTTCCACCTATTCATGATCGTGGTCATGCTATTCACTTGATTCTAGGAAGTGTTCCTCCAAAAATAATACCTTACAAATATTTCTATGCCCATAATAGTGGAATTGAACACATGGTTGCAGAAATTTTAGAGGCAGGTATAATTCAACCTAGCCAAATTTCTTTCTCTTCTCTAGTAGTATTATTGCACAAGAAGGATGGATCATTGTGTATGTGTTCTAATTATAGAGAGATCAACAAGTTCACTATTAAAGTTAAATTTCCCATTTCTGTCATTGATAAATTGTTGGATGAACTACATGAAGCAATTTACATCATCAAATTAAAGTGAAGACAAAAGACATTCTGAAAATAACATTCAGAACTCATGAAGGTTATTATGAATTTTTGGTCATGCCTTTTGGCCTTACTAACACACTTTCCACATTTCAAGGTTTGATGAATTCCACTTTAAAACCCTTAGAAAATCTTTTTTAGTATTTTTTGATGATATGTTAATCTACAACAAGTCTTGGAAAGATCATGTTCAATATGTTGACAGGGTGCTCAAGCTATTGGAAGAGAAACAATTGTATGCGAAACCCTATAAATGTTTCTTTGGGTATAATAAGTCGAATATTTGGGTCATATTGTATCTCATGAGGGTGTTAAGGTAGACCCTAACAAAGTTAAAACCATAAGGGAATGGAGAATCCCAACAACATCAAGGCATCTTCGAGGATTTCTCGGGTTGCCAGACTACTATCACAAGTTTGTTAAGGATTATAGGAAAATAACAACACCTCTAATTACATTACTTGAGAAAGATTCATTTTTTGGACTCCAGAAGCAACTAAGGCATTTGAACATCTTAAAGAGGCAATGTGTCAAGCTCCAGTCTTAGCTACACTAGACTTTATTGTGGAATGTGATGCCTCAAGAAATGACATTGGTGTTGTTGTAATGCAAGAAGGAAGACCCATTGCTTTTGAAAATCATCTAATCAAGGGAAAGTATTTAAAAAAACCTATTTATGAGAAGAAAATGTTGACAATACCACATGCCTAGAAGCAATGGCACCCTTACCTAATGGGAAGACATTTCAAGGTAAAAACAAATCATGATAGTTTTATATACTTATTGGAACAAAATTTTTCTTTAGAAGAGCAACAAACATTAGAGGAATTTTGAGGTCTAAAATAAGCTTCCCAAGAAAAATGTACAACTAAAACAAAGTTTATAAGAACCAGTAGGATTCAAGATGATGATGTCAACCATGGGGGATGATTCCCCATTTTTGGAGTAAAAATGTAAACAGATTAAAAAATAATAAAATAATAAAACTATTTTCTCAACTCTTATTTTCAACCTATCTCTCTAAGATTTTACTCCAATTTTGAGCGGGATTACTCATTGGATGAAAAATTTAATTTGTCATCCAAGGAGTACCCATGTTGCATACTTTCGATGAACCCCGCTACACGAAAAATGAGAAATGCTTCATGTATTTCTCATTTTTCATGTAACAGGGTCCATCAAAAGTATGCAACATGGGTACTCCTTGGATGAGGAATCAAATTTTACATCCAATGAGTGTTTCCTCTCAAAATTTGAGTAAATCCATAGGGAGATAAGTTGAAAATATGAGATGAAAAAATAGTTTTTCTTTTTTTCCCTCTAAAATTTGATGATGTAGTCTAATTTTATTTTATTATTTCCACTATTATTTTATAATTTCCTTAGGGGTCCCATTTTAGACCTAAAAACACCTCTAATTAATGGGCCACAAAGATGTTGGTTTATGAATTTGAAATCATCTACAAAAAATGGAAGAAAAATGTTGTTGCAGTTGCACTCTCAACAAGGGATGAGCATGTGGAGGCACTCTTTTGTGCCATTTCTATTATCCAACTTGATTGGATAAATGAAGCAAGGGAGGAATGGAAGAATGACAAAGAAGTGTGGATACTCATTCAAATTTTGCAGAAATATCCAAGTGCATATGATACATTTATTTGGAAAAATGTTTCACTATGATACAAAGATCGCTTATATCTATGTAAGAACTCCTAAGTCAAACAAAATGTTCTTTTGGAATTGCACACCACTATTCTAGGAGGGCACTCAGGATTTATAAAAACTTACCATAGGGTCAAGAAGGTTTTTTTCTTGGATGACCTTAAATCAGATATTCAAAAGTTTGATCACAAGTCTACCCAAGTTTTTAGAAACTTGGGTAGACTTGTGAAGGTTTTTTTCTGGGATGACCTTGGATGGATTTGATCACAAGTCTACCCAAGTTTTAAGGAAAGAGTTTCATTATGGTGGTAGTGATCCAGGTGGATATTGGTGGTCATCTGTCTATTCCACCTAGACCTCTAGTCGATTTCATTCGTTTCCTTGTTTATTGCAACATTTACTATTTTTAATAGTTTTTCGGGTCCATAAAATTTGGAGTAGTTTTGATCCCCTAAACAACGCTTTTTTTTGAGGTCTACAGCAGGCCCATATCCATAGGAAAGGGCCCATGGAAAATCTTGTAGTACTCGAAGAGATGTTTCAAACAAGGTATCGTACGTGCCAAACAGAGATAATATGACCAAGTTACGACCTTGGAGAGATGGCTGCCCAACTAACCCCAACGAGGCTCACAAATTCTTGGCGTTCCATCTCTTGGGGTTTAGGTTTTGGTTGTTTACATTTTTCCCTTGTCGTTCAATAATAAATATGCCATTAAGCCTCATTGTAACATAGTTCAGAGGAATGTAGCCATCACATCTCTTCTTAGAGATAAGCCACCATTGCCCGAACTAGTTTATTTCCATTCTGTTTGTAAGTTTATTTCAGTATTTGGTATTAATAAAATGAAGTGTTATTTATGTTGCATATATGTATTTATGGTTATATCTGTAATTTGTTGTGTTCCTGCTTAAGTTCGGATTAGTGGTATCATAGTGGTCTACTCTTTCTCTGTTTTTCTTTGCATGTCCCCAATGAGATCAGGATATAAGGAGTTAGGGATCAAACTAGTTGAATCTTTGCAAGACCAACCTCACAAATCTTGACGGTCTCCCATGGCGGAAGAGAAGAAAGATGAGGGGGTAGGAGATCCTCTAAAAATATTGCTCAAAGAAGCCATCGAGCGATAAAGGAATGTGATGATGGAAAACTTTGCCCAGATCCTTCAGCGACTACCCAAAGACAATGCTTCTCCTTCCAGTAGCCACTCTAGAAGCCCCACACCTTTCAAGGTACAAGTTAACTTTTACATCCCCATATTTGAAGGTCAGACATATGCGAACACCGTAGCTAAATGGTTAAATTTTCTACAAGGATATTTTTTTGTTCATGATTTTTCCAGCCGGGAAAAGATTACTTTTTCACTTCTCAAAGCTGCCCCCCACACCAAGGACTGGTGGGAAACCTACTGTGAGAAGAAGGAAGAAAGTACACCTTCATTATTTTCAGCCACACACCCACTTGGAATTCATTTTGGGATTCCATCAAGGAGAAGTAATACCCCTTTGGGAGCTATGAGGATAAATACATAAAGTGGACCACGCTACGGCAGGGGAGGGACCAATACTTGTCGGAGTTTACCAATGCTTTTCATACCCTTCACACGAAGTTAGGTATCAAGGATTCCGAGTGACATTTGGTACACAAGTACTGCAACTATCTACATAGGTACATCTAGGACAAGATGGAGTTCCTCGACATCACCTCACTCGACACGATGTACCGATACGCTGTCAAGATTGAGTAGAAGTTTAAATAGAAGAAGTGAGACTTTGGATCTGTGAATCTGAAGCAAGGGAAAGGTTCCCCCAAATTTCAGAGAAAAGGATAAAGCCAAGGCGGGACGAACCAAGACAACCCGCCGAAGGCGCAAGCAAAGAAAAACACCACAAATATAAAGAGGGATACAGGAAAGTGGTGTGAGTTCCATAAGAGATCCACTCACAACACAAGTGAGTGTCGGGCCAAGTAGTCATTGGTGGTCGAGCTAAAGGCTTCGAAATCATATGCATGTTCTGACTCTAAGTCATAACCCGACAAGGGGAATGAAAAAGGGAAGTAGATCATTGAAGTGGAGCCGAGTGCCACCATGGCCACCACCAAGATCCAGAAGAATGATCTTGAAGATACAGAGGAGGGGGAATGGCTCTTCCACTCATAGATGTGGGTGAAGGGTTCTCCACTGCAGTTCATTTTCCACAGCGGGAGCCAAAAGAACCTCATTTCAGCAGAGGTCGTGATGTGGCTGGGCCTACCAACTACAACACATCCGAATTGTACACCATTGGGTGGCTTCACCAAGGACAAGCTCTCCACGTCAGCCAATAATGCCACCTTCCCTACAACGTCAAGCTCTTCACAGATGATGTACTGTGTGATGTTGCTCCTCTTGAAGTTTGTAATGTATTATTAGGACAACCATACTTGAGGAAGCGACATGTTGTATATGAGTCTATACCTCACTCTATGATTATTACTTTGGGAAATAAACTATAGAAGATATCATAGGTAGCCCCGCCTACTGTCATCTCTTTGATCACTGTAAAACAATGTAGTAAGATCATTTAATAGACCAGGATTTTTTTTTTCCTTATGATTCATCCTTAGGGAAAGAAGAAGATTGTGTCCACGACTTTGAGTACTTGAGTACAGGGGCACCTCTCGACTATCAGGTCAAGCACTCCATCGATCTAACCCTGGGCACACCGCTGCCCAATGAACCAAGATATCGACGCTCTATTCTTGAGAATGATGAGAGCAAGAGACAGATTCAGGAGCTGTTGCAGAAAGGGAACATTAAGCCAAGCTCATCACCTGTGGGAGCTCGATTATATTGGTACAGAATAATGACGGGACGTGAAGACTCTGTATTGACTATCAAGCACTAAAGAAGATCACTGTTAGGAATAGGTACCCAATCCCACAGATTGATGACCTTCTGGGTAAGCTCAAGGGGCCAAATATTTCAACAAGATTGACTTAAATTTTGGGTATCACGAGGTGCTTATCGAGCCCTCCGATGTGTGGAAGACTGCATTCAAATCCAATGAGGGCCTTTTCAAATGGTTGGTCATGCCTTTTGGGTTGATGAATACCCCCGCAACCTTCATGAGATTGATGGACGACATCTTGCAACCCTTCAAAATTGCATTTGTGATGGTGTATTTAGATTGCATCTTGATCTTCATCCAAAGTTGGGAAGAGCACCTCCACCATATTCGACAGGTCCTCCAAATCCTACAATAACACAAGCTGTGCGTTAATTTGGAGAAACACACTTTTGGCATGACTCAGGTTCAATATTTGGGGTACATCATTGATGAGCAGGGTGTGCATGTGGACCCAACCAAGATACAAGTCATTCACGATTGGCCAGCCCCAACCATTCTAACAGAGCTCCGCAGATTTTTGGGTCACGCCAATTTCTACCGCACGTTTGTGTTGGGGTTCTCTCATATCACTTGTCCTTTAAGTCAAGACACCAAGGGTGGAGTGAAGACAATTTTTTTTTTGGTCCAAAACCCAACATCAGAAGTTTGCCGAGTTGAAGCATCACCTCTACTCTGCACTAGTACTAACATTACCATACCTACAATAATTTTAGATTGAGACAGATTCCTTCGACTATGTTATTGGTGCAGTTCTTACTCAATAGGGGCATCTAGTGGCTTACCACAATGAGATATATTCAGACAAAGTACGAAAGTATCCCACCTATAACAAAGAAATGTATTCCATTGTGTAGGTCTGCCATCAATGGAAGCATTACCTTATGGGGAAGGAAATGGTCACCCACATAGACCACTGACCCTTGCAGTTCATATAGACACAAGGGAAGTTGCAGAACGATCACCATGATAAATGGTCCACATACCTGCAACAGTTCCATTTGAACATTAAGTATAAGAAGGTAAGCACCAATAATGTTGCAGACTACCTTAGCTAATCACTAGTCATGGTGCTATCCAGAATTCAGCAACACATACTAGACACTCTTGGAAGGTAAGCAAGTTACAAATTTTTGCCCCTAGGTTTCACTGTTATTCCACCTAGGGCACATTTGTGTACCTTCGAGTGAGTGTGCCAAGATTATTTGGGAGGCACACTACAGTTGGTTCGTTGGATATTTTAGAGTAGAGAAAAAAGTGGCAGTACTGCAGGAGTATTTTTATTGGCCGAACCTTCGTCAAAATGTTGGGAAGTACATTAGATCCTGCGCTGCTTGCACCATTTCCAAACCAACCATAAAGAAACAAGGTCTATATACTCCTCTGCCTACTCCTAATCGACCTTGGGAATCCATCTCCATGGATTACATGTTGGAACTTCCTTCTACTAAGCACGACGACAACTTCATTTTCGTAGTCGTCGACATATTCTCTAAGATGGCCATTATGGCAACCTGCAAGAAGAGTATCACAACAAAGGCCACTGCTAAGATATTCTTTCAGCGAGTGTGGGTACACTTTGGTATCCCACAGTCCATTATCTCAGATCGGGACAGAATATTCCTAAGTTCATTTTGGTCAAGTCTCTGGTCGATGTTGGATACCAAATTTACTAAGTTCACAACTTTTCACCCCCAAACTGATGGCCAAACAGAAGTCTTCAACAAGATGATCGTACACATTTTGTGCATGTACAACTCCTAGCATCCATGCACATGGGATGAAATCCTCCCCTATGTCCAACACAGCTACAACAAAGCTCTCCATAGCTCAATGGGCCACAACCCCTTTCAAGTAGGGTTGGGATTTCAGCTATTATGTCCCATTGATGTGGCCATACCATTTGCAGCTACTCAGGAAAATTCGGCTCACATCCAGTTCGAAACCAACAGGACTAACAACTTCATTGAGTGCATTCAACACATCCGTGAGCAGGTCCATGATATATTGATCAAGCAACACCATGATAAAAATCGGGTGTCGCACAAGTTCCATGTGGGCGACAAAGTTTGGCTACATTTGTAGAATGAGCGCCTCACTGGACTCCACTACAAGCTTTGCTCAGTCCAATATGGGCCATACACCATCACCAAGGAGAGGACAATGCCTTCGAGATCAACATTCTTCTGTTCCTTGGTTTGCACCTAGTGTTCAATGTAGACCGCCTTTGACCATATTTTCCACCATTGCTGGACACATCAGACATTGCAGAACAACTCACACCAACATAGCTAAACCCAGACTGCATGGAACATGCCATAACTGATTAGATCATGGACATGCAGATCAATAACACTCGCCAACAGAGGATCTAGCTATTTTGAGTGGTCAAAGCATGCCAACGCCTTCACCAGGACAAGTGGTTCACCAAGGACCAGGTTCAACAGAAATTTCCTCACCTCATGGAGGCTCTGCATGTAATGGGGACCATTGCTTCCTAAGGAGGGAGGATTGGTCTACGTGGATAATGGTGGCCACCTGCATATTCCACCACATTAGGGGAATTTTGAGGCCTAAAATGGGCCTCCTAAGAAAAATGTACAACCAAAATAAAATTTATAAGAACCAATAGGATTCTAGATGATGATGTCAACCACAAGGATGATTCATCGTTTTTGGAGTAAAAAAGTAAAAAGATTAAAAAATAATAAATAATAAAACTACTTTTTCAACTAGTATTTTCAACTTATCCCTCTAAGGTTTTACTCAAATTTCGAGCAGGAGTACTCATTGGATGAAAAATTTAATTCCTCATCAAAGGAGTACCCATTTTGGATACTTTTGATGGACCTTGCTACACGAAAAATGAGAAATACATGAAAAATTGTGTTTGTAATCACGCTTTTCATGTATTTATCATTTTTCGTGTAGCAGGGTTCATCGAAAGTATGAAATATGGGTACTCCTTGGATAAAGAATCAAATCTACATCCAACAAGTGTTTCCGCTTGAAATTTGAGTAAACCCATAGGGAGATAAGTTGAAAATACGAGTTGAAAAAATAGTTTTTTCTTTCTTCCCTCTAAAATTTGATGATGTAATCTATTCTTTAATTTTATTATTTCCACTATTATTTTATAATTTCCTTAGGAGGCCCATTTTAGACCTCAAAATTCCCCTAGTGAGACCTCTAGTTAGTTTCATCCGTTTCCTTGTTTATTGCAATATTTACTATTTTTAGCAGTTTTTCAGGTCCTAAACTTCCAAAGTAATTTTGACCCCTTAAACAATGTTTTTAATTTAGTTCCGTAGTAAGCCCGTAGCCATATGGTATGGCTGCAAGCTTGCCATATGGTATGGCTATGAGCTTGCCACAAACACTGTAGTAGTTGGAGAGACCTTTCCAACAAGGTATCATAAGCGCCAAACGAAGGTAATATGACCAAGCTACGACCCCAGGAAGTTGGTTGCCCAACTAACCCCAGTGAGGCCCAAAAAACCTTAGCGTTCCATCTCTTGGGATTAGGTTTTTGGTTGTTTTGGGTTTTCCCTTGTTTTTCAATAATAAATAGGCCCTTCAGCCTCATTGTAACATAGTTCAGAGGCATGTAGCCACTGCATCCCTTCTCAGAGATAAGCTACCATTGCTCGAGCTAGTTTTTTTCCATTCTGTTTGTAAGTTTATTTCAATATTTGGTATTAATGAAATGAAGTGTTATTTCTGTTGCATCTCTATATTTATGGTTATAGCTGTAATTTTTTTCATTCCTATTTAAGTTCGAATCAGGTAGTTGATAGACTTCGCAAGTATGCACACTTTTGTGCAATATCTCATCCTTTCAAAGCCAATAGAGTTCTTATTGCATTTGTGGAAACTGTTCAAAAGTTACATGGAAACCCAAAGATTATTGTAAGTTATAGAGATCCAACTTTCACTGGAAATTTTTGGACAAAATTGTTTTCTTGTCTTGGTACTCAATTAGCTCATGGCTTATCTTATCATCCTCAATCTGATGGGAAAATTATTATAGTGAACAAATGTTTGGAAGGATATCTTTGTTGGTTTGTATCTAATAAAAAACTCAATGGATCAAGGGGTTACTTTTGGCAGAATAGTGTCATACCACTTCTTTCCATACCACAACAAAAATGACCTCATTTATGGTGCTTTATTGATATCATCCACCATTCATCACATCATCTTTAAGAGATAATTCTAAGGTTTAAGCAGTGGAAGATCACATTGAGTATCAACAACAAGTTCTCCAACTCTTAAAGGATAAGCTAACTCTAACAGATAATCAAATGAAGCAACATGTATATCAACACAATAGTGAAAAAAGTTTTGACGTGGGTGGTAGAGTAATTTTACAGCTATAACCATACAAACAAATGTCCCTAAAGCAAGCTAAGAATGATAGTAAATTATCACCTAAGTACTATGACCCTTACAAGGTGTTGCTAAAGATTGGTACTATGGCATACAAATTGGAGCTTCCTGGTCCAATTTGTATTATTGTTCCCCATAGAAGCCCACTATTGTTATTATTGCGCCCTTACATTATTATTGTTATGTAGGCCCTAATTATATTTTGACCCTTTAGACTTATATAGATACCAAGGGAGTTTTTTTATTTGAATCATCCAAAAATTGTTCATTTATGTGATGCAAATGGAGGTTTCCCCCTTGAAGTGGCTTATTATTTTAGTCGTTGATCTATCTTTTCTTATGTTTCTGTGTTATTTTGATCCATATACATAACAAGGAGATACTTAAAGAAGTTTTTGAACTCCATCTAGAGGATGTACATGTTAAATATGATGGTATTATCTCCAAGGCTAGAGTACTGAAAGTCTAAGTAAAGAGAACAAAGGATGCCATTATCTTTGAAAATGAGACAAACTCAATGGGTGTGAAGAGTGAAGGAAAACCATCACATGTGAAACCATATCAATACCCTCATTACGAAGAAATATTTAAAGGAAGACAAGAAGATCGATATTTTCATTTTAAGGAAAAATATGGAATACTCACCGATGTTTATGGAACATGCCATCACAAAATCATTATTGAATAAGATATTTTCAAAGAACAAATATTATAAATTGTAGAAGTCTCAACAACAATACATGCAACCAACCAACCATTAAGGCTTAATACTGGAAATAATTTTGGATGCATGGATCATCATCAATGGAAATTGTTAATCTAGGTTTTCATTGATGTCAATATAACAGTGTTTGTGATGGAAAATTCTTTGATACATGATTTCCCATTGATTCCCATTGATCATAATGCTCATGGTGATGAAAGTTTGATATATGATGATATGATGAGATGGAGGACCCAAGTGGATTGAATATATATATATACAGACATAATAGAAGCAGTAGATCTGTGAAGCAACAGGAGCAAGAAGCCAAAGAGTAATATGAAGAGTTTATCGAAAGCCATCAAGTAGGCAAGTCATTGAAGCAAGAGAAGCAGGTTATCGCATATGCCCAAGGGTAAGTGTTATCGAAAGAACAAATAACAACAACGATAACAAAGGAGTAAAGAAGAAGACTATCAGAAGAGCAGAAGAGCGAAGAAAAAATCACAAGAGAAACAACTATCGAAAGAGCGGGGGTAGGAAAGTACGAACTTCCTTGATCGTGGCTGAAGTCCCGCACTCAATCCTAGCAGTCAATATTAGAGTCAACCCTTAGATCATGGTCAACTGTGGGGGTTAAGGCCATTTTTAATCCATGTACCTAGTTGAAGTTCCGCAAACTATCAATTGCAATAAGGCTGTGGACCCGACGGATTTATTAACAACTGTTTAATGTAATATCGCATCCACAGTATCACAAGTTTCAAAGGGATGTTAAAACCTCTGATTGCGATAGAGTTGTGGACCCGATGGATTCATTAAAAACAATTCAATGAATACTGCATTCACCCCATCGTAAGACAGAGCATGTGCACACTTGTAAAACCTCCGATTTTTTATGAAGTTGTGATTATGGGATTAAAGGTCATGACGTGGCATGTGGGACCTACATGTGGACAAGAAGGATAGTTCACAACTCGTGAACATGAATTAGCATAAGAAACGAAGCCAAAGGTCGAGCGAATGGTAGAAAGAAAGCTGAGAGGAAGTCGAGGGGCCAGCGGAAGATGAAGGTAAAAACATTCTGTTGTTTGGGTTAATTTAAAAAAAAAAGGCTCAAACTTGTGATAAATTGATTGATGGAAGAAGTACAGAACGCAATTTTGAAGAACAGTTCTGTGAAAGGAAATAAAGTTTCGTTAGTCATCGTTTGAAGGGAGCAATAGAAAACACTAGCATTGAAGTGATTGTGAGTTTGTTTCTTGGAATTAAGATATCGCGACAATAAGAAGCAGTCGCTCTTGAAACAGTTACCGCAACAGTAAGAACAAAGGGTTGAAAAAAAAATAGAGAATTGTTTTTATTGTGCAGACATTGAGGCTTATCGCAACTTATCACAGATATCTTGTTGAAAAACATGAGTAGATCTTGGAGACATTATTGGAGATCATGATGGCTATTTGAAATCATCATAAGGTAACCTTGCAGACTCTGTGTGGGAAATATGAAGAATTTTGAAGACTCCTTCATATGAAGATAGGTTGTCATTGATGTAGTAGCGAAGTTGTAGATTGACAGAACACTGTGAAGAAGATTTTGAGAGCAGTGTAATACAATCAAAACATTTCTTGACAAAGCAAAACTATAGGGTCATAGCCCTTGGGGTTGGTGCCTCAGAATTGGAAGGATTGGTGTCCTTGGAGTTGGTGCTCCTAAACATAAGGTCGGTGCCTTGAGAAGATAGGGTTGGAGCCCTAGAGGTTGGAGCCTCACGAAAGACCAAGTTGGTGCTTGGCAACAGATTGGAGCCTTATATATATTGTACATGATTTATTGTAAAGATTATATTAATTAAAGAATTTATTCCTTTTGTTCATTTTGTGTTCTAAATATAAATAATTTAACTGGTAAAAATAACAATTGAAAAGAAATACTGATTCACCCCCCCCAGTATTTCCAACAATTGTTTCAGAGCCAACTTCTTCATATTAGCATAATAGATAGAAGAAGGATTCTTAGTCACAATGAGAAATCAAGAAGTGTCAGGAAGATCTCCTTTGTTCGATGGAATAAATTTTGGTTTTTGGAAAAAAAGAATGTCCTACTACATAATGTCCCTTGGACCTGATGTTTGGCATTCAGTTTTAAATGAGTACACAACTCCTTCCACTCTTCCAACATATCAAGACGAAAGGAAAGCTTACATTGCAAATGAAAAAGCATTAAATTCCATCACTAGTGGAATCACTGATTCTGAATTTACAAAAGTCATGAATTGTGACTCAGCCAAAGAAGTATAGGATAAGCTAGTTAGCTTATACAATGGGAACTCCAAAGTTAAGAAGGAAAAGATTCAAACTCATAGAAGGAAATGTGAAAGCCTGAAAATGGATGATGAAGAAGATATTGCATCATACTTTCTTCGAGTAGCTGAAGTGGTCAACTCTCTTAAAGTATTGGGAGAAAACGTTGAATAAAGCATTATTGTTCAAAAGGTCTTAAGATCTTATCCCAGATAGATTTGACTCCAAAGTAAGTGCTATAGAAGAAATGAAGGACCTAGATACTCTCAATATGGATGAGAGTACCCTCATTGCCTATGAGATGAGAAAAGGAAGCCCAAGCTCCAAAGATGCAGCATTCAAGGCCTCAAAATCCAAAAGGGGAAAGAATGGAATACCAGTAGTGATGACTGCGATGTTGAATCCGAATTGGTGCAATTTGTACCAAGAATAAATAAAGGATCTAAGCTAAAAGGTAAGTACCCTCTTATTTGTTTCAAATGTGGAAGAATAGGTCATTATGCTGCAAAATGTCCTTTTAAGCATGATAGTGATGGTGAGGAAAATTCTAAAAGGATGGTATAAAAAAAGAAAGGGTTCAATAAGAAGAATTTCTTCTTTAAACAAGATGAGCATGATGAAGGTGAATTTGTAGTCATCAAAAAGAAATCAACTAATCAGTTCCCTCATCGCAGAGGAGGTAATGATGAATCAGATGAAGAAAATGACCATGCTGGTGTTGGCATTATGATACAGGTGTTGTCCTTGATGCCAACTCCCTTAGAGGTATGATACAAGTGGTGGCAACTCAATCAGATGATAGATCATAGTACAACAGGTCAAGAGAGAGGTATACGCAGGTTAACCTTGATGAAAGCGTGTATACATGCGGATGAGAAGAACAAAAGCCGCTCAAGTTCACAGAAGGAAAAGCGCGTACATGTTGGAAAACTAAGTGTTGGTCCGTGGTATTTGGTCCATGGAATTTTGGTATTGGTCCATGGTATTGACCCCAGGTATTGGGTCCAAGATATAGGTTCTACATGGTTTTGGACCATGGTATTGAGAAAGGCCTAAACCTATATAAGGAGAAGATCATTAGGCCAAGGGGGGTGCAAGTGTGCAAGGATTGAATATCTGATGAAGTGTGAGATATAGTATGTTGGTTATGGGTTTGTGATGCTTAGTTTGATCTGAATCAAGGATGCATCTATGCAGTTGATTATGGATGATGGATCGAGATCATAAGGCTTGGAATGTATTATCATTATGTGGTTAGACTAGATCTGAATTATTGACGCATGTTTTATTGTATGAATGTTATGATATGGGTATGACTGATGTCTGGAACAACTGCAAACTTATGAGTAAATATTTGCAGACCTGTACGCAGGTTGGATTTGGTAAAAGCGCATATGTACACCAGTTTGGTTCATCATAGTAGCGTATACATTATGAGATATTATATTTGAAGTTGCAGTTGGATCTGTTTATTGTTGTAGAGTTCTGTTGCCTGTTCTGTGTTTTGGTGACTGTGTTGTTGACAGGGTTTCAGTGTTTTAGTATTGGGTGATTTAGAGATTGATGATGCAGGAGTATCCAGTATGAAAATTTATGAAACGTGGTCCCTGGAGGAAGAAAGAAGATCGTAGCCTTCAGTAGGCCGACGCCTACGTACTGGTAAACATATCGGCTAGTACAAGACAGGGGGTTGGAGCTCCCTTCCAGTATCAACTGGAAAACGAGTGAAGGTTGGAGCCTTCAGTAGGCCGACGCCTACATACTAGTAAATGGATCAGCTAGTACAAGAGCTAAGGGGGTTGTAATTCCCTTCCAGTAGAAACTAGAAAACAAGAGAAGGTTGTAGCCTTCTACAGGTAGAAGCCTGCGTACTGGTATAAGACTGCTCCAGTACAGAAATATTGTAAAAAGAAGTTTCTTATTAAAGGAAGATAGAGACGAATTGCAGCAGGTGGTTTTCAACCACATTGGGTTTCCACCTTATATCATGGTGTTCGTGTGTGCTTCTTATGTGTGATGATCTGTTCTGTTTTTACTGCACCTATTTACTATTCATATGGTTAATAATGTTCTGATGCACTCATTGAAGATCAACTATCTGAATCATAAGTTTACTGGATATATGCTAGTTGCATTAAACACAGTTATGTGTACACGCGGGTTCCCTTAACAAAAGTAGCGTATATGTATCTGAGTATGAAAATGAAAAAGTGTTTGATTTGATAATACTAATTCACCCCCCCTCTCAGTATTATTTCCAACAGCTGGAAGCCAAGAAGTATTATTCATGGCATTCACAAATGATGATGATTCAAGTCTAGAAGGAAATGTAGATGAATTGTTAATGAGTGCCATTGAATAAAATGAGAAATTACTAAATAAAATCATCTCTCTCAGGGTAGAAAATGAGGAAACAAAAAGAAGGGAAGACCTCTTGAAAAATAATCTAAAAGAAAAAGAATAAATTTGTGAAGAACGTGAAGCCGAAATAGTATCTCTGAGGAAGGAATTGGAGCAAGTCAAAAAGGGTTGGGAAAGCTCTCAAATACTTGACATTATCCTAAATAATCAGAAACCTCAACATGACAAATCTGGGATAGGTTTTAAAGGAGAATCATCAAGTACTAAGAATAATGCGAAAATCTATGTCAACATACTTTCCAGCAACCCAAAAGAAGAAAGATTATTTCATCAAAGGCCCATCTCAAATCCAAATAATGAAGAGAGAGTAACTCCAAGGAAGAATGTTGATTCAAATCATGGCTTTTACAATAGGTACAAAACTATCTTTTTTGGGCATTGTTTTTATTGTAAAAATTTTGGTCATCAAGCTAAAGATTGCATGGCCTGTAAGAATGAAACACCAAAATTGAAGGATCAAATAAACAAACCATATGGTCTCAAAGGGCAAGGAAAAATCAAGACCTACAAGTCTTTTGATCCCTTGGCCAAATTTGATCCAGTTTTCTCATTATGTAATGACAATGGACATAATGAACATAATTCCCCCCTCAAAAGAAGAAAAGCAAAAAATGAGAATCCCAACACGGATAAATGTGGCCTAGCTCTATGTGCTTACAATGATGAAAACCATTGGTTTGTGGATAGTGGGTGCTCCAGACATATGACAAGGGACAAAAGGAAGTTTGTCTCATTGAACAAAAAGGAAGGAAATATATCCTTTGGAAGTGGATCTGCCAAAATTGTTGGAAAAGGAACTGTTACCCTTATTAATGGAAAAGGAAAGGCACAAAATGCTTTGCTAGTAAAGGGCTCAAACACAATCTCCTGAGTGTTAGCTAAATCTATGATCAAGGACATAATGTTGTCTTTAGCACTAAAGATTTTGAAATAAGAAACTCTTCCTCAGGGGAACTTGTGGCAAAAGGAGATAGAAAATCAGATAACATCTACATTCTGAATAAAATTCAAGAAGATAAATGTTACTTAAGTCAAACAGATGAAAGTTGGCCGTGGCACAAGCGACTTGGACATACAAGTTTCGATAACTTGATCAATATTAGCAAGATTAATGCAGTACGAGACTTCCCAAAGTTATTCGAGCCAAATAAAGGAGTATGTGGTCCATGTCAACATGGAAAGAAAACTAGAACTAGCCATAAGACCAAGGAGTTTTCTACATCAAAACCTTTGGAGATCATCCATACTGATTTATGTGGGCCAACTAGAACTCTGACACTCCAAGGAGAAAGGTACTTTGTTTTATTTGTTGATGAGTATACTAGAATGATGTGGGCATATTTTATAAAATATAAATATGAAGCATTTGAGTGTTTTAAGAATCTTAAAGCTCTTGTAGAAAATGAAAAGGATTCTAAGATTAAATGTCTTAGAATGGATAGAGGGGGAGAATTCACATCAAAAGAATTTGATGAATTCTGTAAAGTACATGGAATCAAAAGAGAACTCTTTGCTGCCAGAACACCCAAGCAAAATGGGTAGTTGAAAGAAGAAACCGAATAGTTCAATAAATGGTAAGAACAATGTTAATAGCAGCTGACTTGTAGCCAAAATTTTGGAGAGAAGTAGTTGGGACAACTGTTTATAACTTGAATCGAACTCAACTAAGACCAAATAATGAGAAGACTCCTTATGAATTATGGAAAGGAAGACCTGCTTCAGTAAAATACTTCAAGATTTTTGGAAGCAAGTGCTTCATAAAAATCAATGATGGCTCACCAGGAAAATTTGATTCTCGTGTTGACGAAGGGATATTCCTTGGATATTCCACAAGGAGCAAGGCCTACAAGTGCTATAATAATCGACTACGGAAAATAGTGGAAAGTATTGATGTGAATATTGATGAAGACCTTCTAGAAAAATAAATTGAAGATCATGAAGTTGACCCTCTCATTGAAGAACCTGAAAAAGAGGAAAAAGATCAAGAAAAACACAAGGAAAAAGAACCATCTCAAACCCCTTCAAAGATGAAGTTTCTCCAAAAAAATCACCCATAAGAGTAGATTATTGGAAATATAGATGAAGGAATGCAAACCCGAAGAAGGATGACAAGTACACCAAAGAAAAATGATGTTGCTCTCCTATCTATGATAGAACCAAAAACATTTACTCAAGCAAGTAAGGATCCTCATTGGGTAAAATCCATGGAAGAAGAAATGTCTCAAATCAAGAAGAATGAGACATGGGAGCTGGTACCTCATCCAAAGGATAAAAATATAATTGGAACCAAGTGGGTGTTCAAAAACAAAATGAATGAAGATGGACAAATCATCAGAAATAAGGCAAGGCTTGTTTGTAAAGGTTATTCAGAAATTGAAGGAATCGAATTTGAAGAAACCTTTGCACTAGTAGCTCATCTGGAAGCTATAAGGATGTTCTTGGCATTTTCTTTCTCAAAAAGATTTAAAATCTATCAAATGGATGTAAAATCAGCATTTCTGAATGGGGGACTCAAGGAAGAAGTCTACATGGAGCAACCAGAAGGGTTTAATCTAGTAGAAGGAAAATACTTTGTTTGTAAGTTGAAAAAGGCATTATATGGGTTGAAACAAGCTCCTGAAGCTTGGTACACAAGATTGGATCACTATCTACAACAACAAGGCTTCAAGAAGGGGGTGGCAGGAAGTAATCTCTATATAAAGATGGATGAGGATAAGTTACTATTCAATCTTGTCTATGTTCATGATTTGATTTTTGCTAGTAATAATGATGAGATGAGCCATGAGTTTGCTCAAAATATGTCAAAAGAGTTCGAGATGTTGATGATAGGAGAGTTATATTACTTCCTTGGACTAAAAATATCTCAAACCACGACAAACATGTCCATATCTTAAGCAAAATATCTTAAAGACATGCTTAAAAGATATGAAATGGAAGACTATGCACCCATGAGCACACCTATGACCACAGATTGCAAATCAAGAAAAGATGATGTCTCTCCTCCAGTAGATGCAACTCATTACAGATCAATAATTGGAGCCCTCCTATACTTAACTGCTACGAGACCTGACATTTTGCAAGCAGTAGGAATGGTGGGAAGATTTCAGTCAACTCCTAAACAATCCCATTTGTTCGTTGTAAAAAGAATTCTCAGATACTTGAAAGGAACTCCTAATTTTGGTCTTTGGTACCCTAAGAGCTCAACTCTTACTGTGACTGCATACACCGATGCTGATTGGGCCATGTTGGAAATACTGAGAGGGGGGGTGAATCAATACTCCTTTTTTCGACTATTGTTTTACTAGTTAAAACATATATATTCAGAACATAAGATGAACAACAAGGATAAATGCTTTATTAATATAATATTTGCAGTAAAATAGATACAATATATAGATGGTTGCAATTAATTGCCAAGCACCAACTTGGACTTTTGTGAGGCTCCAACCTCTAGAGCTCCAACTCTATTTCGCCAAGGCACAAATCTTTGACTTAAGAGCACCAACTCCCAAGGACTTCAATCCTTCCAGTTCCTGTGATACCAGTCTTAATGACACCTATTCTTCTTACTTCTAAGGCACCAATCCAGGGACTCCAATCCCTCTTAGTTCTGAGGCGTCAACCCCAAGGACTCCTATCCTTCTTACTTCTAAGACACCAGCCCCAAGGACTCCTATCCTTATTAATTTTGAGGCACCAACCCTAAGGAATCCTATACTTTTTACTTCTGAGGCACCAGCCCCAAGGACTGCAATCCTTCTTGCTTCTGAGGCACCAACCCCAAGGGTTCCGACCCAATCTTTTCAAGGCACATTTGATAGTAATGTTCTGCTCTCAGAACTCTTCATTACTGAGTTATGTCTGTTTACAACTTCACTATAGTCTCCATGCTACAACATCAATGACAACCAGTCTTCTCATGAAGGAGTCTTTACAACTCTTCATACGATGCACACAGAGTCTCCAATAGCTAACCTCTGATCAAATATCCACATAGCTTTAGTGAGTCCACTATTGTTGCAATAAACTCTGCATAAGAACCTGCTTTCTATTCAAGCATATGTTCTTATTGTCACAGTGAATGCTTTAGCATGACTGTTTCTGTGTTGGCTACTTCTGCCTTCAAACAATGTTAGATAAAACTCTATTCATTACATCGCAGAATTATACTTCAGATTGCATTGTATACCTGATTAATTATTTCACACGGTAACACAATTAGCTGTGAATCTCACCCTTCAAATGCATCCTGTCCTGTTGGTCCTTTGGCCCCTTTTTTTATTCTGCTGGACCTTGCTGCTGCCTCTGTTTCTCCAACTTATTTTGACAACACAACTACTACTCGTTACACACGTTATTCTCTATTTTTGTTGTTGTATATGCTCCTGATTCCTCCGACTCTTGGTTTCCTCTTTTCGTTGGCTCTTTGGCTTCCTCAACACTCGCTTCATCTCCCTCTACGCTGGCTTACCCTTCGGCTTCCTGGCTTCTCGGTCACTGTAGCTTCCTTTGTCTCTTCGTGCTAACAAGACACATTCATTCATGAGAGAGGACCAAACACACAAAAAAAAAAACTGCTGCTTGTTGAAACTGTAACAGAGCCCTGTTTTTCCAATGATAATAGGCACACACAGAGACATTTTTGTTTAACGGACATGCCACGTCCCAATCACAATCGCAATCGGCTTGATTCAGCCTACTGAACTATCGTCTAGGCCTCCTGAACTATCAGGAGGATTATTATATGCTTTTGGCCTAAAAACCCCAAGCAATACAAATGTTTAAACACACAGGAAATATATGAAAAACCATGAGCAAAGCGCTAAGGGTGGACTTCAAAAAAATATTACCCCCACATCTATATTGCATCAGGGCTATCGTGAAATTGCAATCAACAGTTGCAGCATGTCGTGCCATCCCTTTATTACTTGCAATGGTCACTTCTGACATTGCGGACACAATATAGCATTAATTCAATTGTAATGCTGCATCGGGTCCACAACATTCATCGCAATCTGTGCTTTCCCTTCGTGGAGGTCCGATGCGATATCACTGATCGCTATCAATGATTGCAATGGGCCGCTTAGCACTTTTTAACTCTCGCTCCCAAAGTGCCGATGCAATATACGTCGGCAATCAAAAATAGCAAAGGTTCAGTTCTAGACCTTAATGTAGACCACTCCCTTATAGCGATGCGATAATATGTTCCGGATCCGATAGGACTCAACAGTCCTGTGCATAAAATTTCAAGTCCGCTTTCTTGAATCCACTAAGTGTTTTAGCTTGATTTCTCTGTGTAAAAGGCATTCAACGATAAACAAGTAAATACACAGGGGTGATGCTATATAGGTTCTACGGACCCGATAGCGTTAAAACTTCCACCTCTGATAGTGTATTTACAATACACCCAAGTCTTCCACCTCCGATAGAGTATTCTGCGCATACTTATATAAACTCTGCCTTTTCCGCTCTGATAGTGTATTTGCATATATGTATGGTTTTTTTGCCGCCGATAGTGTTAAATGCATATATATCTGGGTTTTGGCCTCCGATAGTGTTAAACGCATATATATATGGGTTTTGGCCTCCGATAGCTCTATTTTGCTCTTTGCTCGTCTATCTGCTCCTCTTGGCTCCTTCGATGGCTTTGCTTGCTCCTCTTGTTGCCCTGTTCTTCTTTGGCATATATATCTATATATATATCTATATATATAATATATATATTTATATATATGTTATGTATATGTATTGTATTGTATATGTATAAGTGTATATGTTATGTATAGTATAATTATATTGTATATGTTATATAATAATGTATATTGGTTATATATATATACATACCATATATATCTATATATATATTATAATATAGTTTAATTATATATATATATGTAATGTATGTACATACGATAAATACAGATCATACATCAGATATATCTATATATATATATATATATATATATATATATTATATATATATATATTATATATATATATATATATATTACATATATACATATACTATATATAATATAATATATATATATCAGATAACATATACATATACATATACATATTACATATACATAATACATATACATATACATATACATATATATATAATATATATATATATATATGGCTCCCCCTGTAGCTCCTCTTGGTTCTTCTTGGGCATGTATTACGTGCAATGCTCTTCCAATATGGCTCCTCTTGCTCTAATGTGGATCCTCTGGCTTGGCAATGTCTTTCAAAGAGACCTCCTCTTATTTGCTATAATATTTTTCAATATGCCTCTCTTGCTCTGATATTTTGCAGTAGCTTTGATATGCCTCCTTTGTTAACTTCTCCGTTAACAGAATCTTGCTTATGGCTTGGCTATCCTGATGGCCTTGCTCCTATCTCTTCAAGGATCTACTCTGCTTCCCCTTGGCTTCATATCACCATCTAGTATCTAGAATATTGCCATATTGACATCAATGACAACCTAGGTCAACAATCTCCCCGTTTGTTATTGATGGCAATATTCTGCTTCTCTCCCCCTTTGACATCAATGGAAAAGGAGTGCTCTAGGATTCCCCCTATCTGACTACTCCTGTTCTTCATGAATGATAGATTTTCATGGGTCTGTGACTCTCTATGTCATATTGCTCTTCTTTTTTTTACTCAAGATAGAAGGACTTATGCTTTTTCATCAATTAGAACATTATTCCTTCTTCATATCTCAGAACTACTTTATCATGGCTTCAACAATGCTTAAAGATGCTCTACTTTAATGCTTTCAATCAAATTGCAAATAGCCATACACCAAGTGTCCAAATCCAGGTTTTTTATGCTTCAATCCATATTGCTATCTCCATAGGCAGAATTGAGAGACCTTCATAGTCCAAATCAAGAGAAACTGCCAGTGAGATTGTCTTTCTTGCTGTCTTTCTTCAGATCTGAGTTCATTTGTGTCTCTGTGCTTCTCCTTAAGTCACTACCATCTAGTATTCAAAATTATTGCATTTGAATGAAAAGGTGAGGGGTTGTGCCTCACTGTTGCTATATTTTCTAAGTGGCCAGTATCAGCATAAGTTATTTTTGACTGCACAACATTCTCCTTTCTATGAGCCATATTTTCCTTGTGTTCTTGTACATATCTCAGCAAGTTATTTCCTATTAGCAGATTTAGATATCCAATCTGTGGCTATATTTTAAATTCATTCTGCTGATTTGCATCTTCTTGCAATGCTTCAGTTTTGTTATATGCTGCCAGCTACTCTTACTTCAAACTCCATTCCAGATGTATCTATTTGTTTGAAGACTACCTCTATTAGTGTCCATAATTTATCTATTCTCACATTAAATCCTTGATTCAAGACATTTAGCATCTATAATATCAACACCATAGTTATTTGCCCTATTTCTCTAGCATTAGATGACTTTCTCTGTTGCTCCAAATACTACTTAGTGATTAAGTGAAGGCATCTTTAACAACAGTCTAAAGAATGGTTACAGGATCTTATTCTTCAATGGAGTACCCCTGAGAAATGATATTTATCAAAGAATGACTGTTAATATGGCTCAACAAGGATTTCATCAAGACCCTTTTCACTAATAGCTTATGCAATAATGATCAAGAATCACGGGCTCCCCCTAACTGTATGCATCATCTCTTTTGGTAGAGTCTTTCCATCTAATGCTTAGATTGTCAAAATTCAGGCCAATGACATATGCTGTTGGTTGGAGAGCTCAAGGGACTTTCAGATTGTATTTGCTTTCTTCTCCATACTTGTGTAACTTATTTTGCATGGTTCTAGCTTGTGTAAGAGCCCAAGTTAAGTTACAGTCACGTGCCATATGACCAATGTTATGACACTTGAAGCATTCTACATTTTTCATGAATAATAATTCATGATTTCTTCCTGCAAATTTGTTTCTTGGAGATTGTTGGGGACTATAATATCTATTTCTATGAGATGGTTGGGGACCATAACATCTATCTTAATGATATGTTTTACAATCTTTTTCCATGTGACCAAAGTTTGTACAAGAATAACAATAACCAAAAAATGAACTTTGGTACCTGGGAGATGGAGATTTCCTTTATGTACTTCTGAAGCCTTTCTGCCTTGATATCTTTTAATGATAAACATTGCCTCCCGCATTTTTGACATCATCTACGTTCCTTCTTGGAGCAGGATTTCTTCTATTGTAGCCTTGATTTTTCTCCTTGCCTTTGCTGGAACCGGGAGCATGACCATTTCTTTCTGGCTTCTTCACATCCCTTTTGTTTAAAGCATTTTCATTCTTGTTTGAGGATTCACCTGCATACCCGAGACCTGATTTATCAAATGGACATCTGTGATAGCTGAGCATGTCATCCAAGTCTTGAGATCTCTTCAAGATTTTGTTCATCCCTTCAACCTTTGTTTTGAGGAAGACAATGTCTTCTTCCAATCTTTACTGCTCATTATTCTTCTTAGCAAGTTGTTTCTCAGTTTCTTCCTTGATACAAGTAGCTTCATCTGCTTCTACTTTAAGGGGGATGATATTTGACTTCATTTTGAAGATTTCTTCACTCTTTGCTTGATTGCTCTCCATTTCTTCCTTGATCCTTGTAGCTTTACATGTTTTAGCCTCGAGAAGCTTGATGTTAGATTTTAATTTGAAGATTTATTCATTCTTTGCTTTTAGTTGACAGATCATGGTGTTTCTTTCCTTTCCTGCTTCATCAGCATGTCCTTCTATGAATTCCAATGCTTCCATTGTGTTCTCAGCTCCTTGTGCTTGTTTCCTGGCTTCTTGTAGTTGAGATTTGAGAGAGGAGACCTCTACCTTGTACTGACCACTCTCTTCTTCAAGTTTGTTCAAGCTCTTGTGCCTTTGTTCAAGCTGACTTGACAAGGTATCTTCCCGTTTCTTTGCTTTATCCAATTGATTTGTCATAGATATGACTTATTCATGATGCTTTCTTTTGCTTTGATGAAATTCCTTCTTAAGCTTGGCAAGATCATCATCCCTTTCTTGTACTTGAAGCTTAACAAGGTCAACTTTCTCCCTTGTTTGATCTTGGTCACCAGCTAATGCTATCTTCTTAAGTTCCTTATTTTCCTTTTTTCAGATTGTTAATCTCTTCCATGGCAGCCATAAGTTGAGTGAGGAGATCTTGTACAAAATCTTTTTCATTCTCTTCATCTTCTAGGTTTGCTTCAACCTTGATGTCATCATTCTCATTTTCAGCTTCTATGATGGGATATCGATTTCCTTCTAGATTTCCATCATCTTCTTGACTGATGATCATGGTCAATTCTCCTTTTGAATGAAGGTCATGAAGTTTGTCCCATATACCCTTTGCTGATGAATATTTTCCTAGATTGTTCTTTACAGAATCAGGTAGCCCATTCAAGATTACCTTCATTGCTTTTGCATTGTACTCGTTGGATTCTTCATTCATCCTTCTATCACCAATCAATGATTTCCAGATTTCAATGCCTTAAGTCTGTAAGAAATTCCTCATTCTTGCTTCCCATATATTAAAGTTCCCATTGAGCCTTGGAGCCTCCTCAAATTGATTGTCTTCTATTTTAGTAGTAGAGGGAGACACATCCTTAGGAGGATTGGAGACTTTCTTCCTTGATTTCACCATTTGTGTCCTAAAGGTCAACCTTCAAGCTGTTAAGCTTGAATGAAGGTACTGGCTCTGATACCAATTGTTGGAAATATTAATAGGGGGGATGAATCAATATTCCTTTTTCCGACTATTGTTTTACTAGTTAAAACATACATATATATATATATATTCAGAACACAAGATGGACAACAAGAATAAATGCTTTTATTAATATAATCTTTGCAGTAAATTAGATACAATATATAGATGGTTGAAATCAATTGCCAAGCTCCAACTTGGACTTTTGTGAGGCTCCAACCTCCAGAGCTCCAACTCTATTTCGCCAAGGCACCAATCTTAGACTTAGGAGCAAAAAATCCCAAGGACTTCAATCCTTCCCGTTCCTGAGATACCAGTCCCAACGACACCTATCCTTCTTACTTCTAAGGCACCAATCCAAGGACTCCAATCTCTCTTAGTTTTGAGGCATCAACCCCAAGGACTCCTATCCTTCTTACTTCTAAGGCACCAGCCCCAAGGACTTATGTCCTTCTTACTTCTAAGGCACCAGCCCCAAGGACTCATATCCTTCTTACTTTTGAGGCACCAGCCTCAAGGAATCCAATCCTTCCTACTTCTAAGGCACCAGCCCCAAGGGTTCCGACCCAATCTTGTCCAGGCACGTTTGATAGTAATGTTCTGCTCTTAGAACTCTTTATTACTAAGTTATGTCTGTTTACAACTTCACTGTAGTCTCCATGCTACAACATCAATGACAACCAGTCTTCTCCTGAAGGAGTCTTTTCAACTCTTCATACAATCCACATAGAGTCTCCAATAACTAACCTATGATCATATCTCCACATAGCTTTAGTAAGTCCACTATTGCTGCACTAAACTCTGCATAAGAACCTGCTTTCTGTTCAAGCATATGTTCTTATTGTCACAGTGAATTCTTCAGCATGACTGTTTCTCTACTGGCTACTTCTGCCTTTAAATAATGTTATATAAAACTCTATTCATTACATCACAGAATTATACTTCAAACTGCATTGTATACCTCATTAATTCTTTCATAGGGTAGCACCATTAGTTGTGAAGCTCCCCCTTCGAATTCCTCCTGTCCTGTTGGTCCTTCGACCCTTTTTTTGTTCTGCTGGACCCTACTGCTGCCTCTTTTTCTCCAACTTATTTTGACAACACAAGTACTACTCTTAACACACTTTATTCTCTATTTTTGTTGTTGTATATGCTCCTGATTCCTCTGACTCTCGGTTTCCTCTTTTTGATGGCTCTTTGGCTTCCTCAACACTCGCTTTAACTCCCTCTGCATTCGCTTACCCTTCGACTTCCTGGCTTCTTGGTTGCTGTAGCTTCCTCTGTCTCTTCGTGCTCACAAGACACGTTCATTCATGAGAGAGGACCAAACACACAGAGCAAAACTGCTGCCTGTTCAAACTGTAACAGAGCCCCATTTTTCCAATGATAATAGGCATATACAGAGACAATTTTGTTTAACAAACGTGCCACATCCCAATCACAATCGTAATCGACTTGATTTAGCCTACCGAACTATCATCTAGGCCTCCTGAACTATCGGGAGCATTATTATAGGGTTTTGGCCTAAAAACCCCCCGCAATACAAATGTTTAAATACACATAAAATATATGAAAAACCACGAGTGAAGAGCTAAGGGCGAACTTCAAAAAAATATTACTCCCGCATCTATACTTCATCGGGTCTGCAGTGAAATCGCAAATGGCATCCATAGCATGTTGTGCCATCCCTTTATAACTTGCAATGGTCAGTTTTGACATGGCGGATGCAATATAGCATTAATTCAATTGTAATTTTGCATCAGGTTCACAACATTCATCGCAATTGGTGCTTGCCCTTAGCGGAGGTCCGATGCGATATCGCTGATTGCTATCGGCGATTGCAATGAGCCGCTTATCACTTTCTAATTCCCACTCCTGAAGTGCCGATGTGATATACATCGACAATCGCAAATCACAAAGGTTCAGGTCTAGACCTTAACGTAGACCACTCCCTTATAACAATGCGATAATATATGCCGGACCCGATAGGACTCAACACTTATGTGCATAAAATTTCAAGTCCACTTTCCCGAATCTGCTAAGTGTTTTAGCATGATTTCTATGTGTAAAAGGCATTCGGCGATAAACAAGTAAATACATAGGGGAGATGCTATATGGGTTCTATGGACCTGATAGCGTTAAAACTTTCACCTCCGATAGTGTATTTACAATACACCCAAGTCTTCTACCTTCAATAGAGTATTCTGCGCATACTTAAATAAACTCTGCCTTTTTCACTCCGATAGTGTATTTGCATATATGTATGGTTTTTTGTTGTCGATAGTGTTAAATGCATATATATCTTGGTTTTGGGCCCCGATAGCGTTAAACACCTATATATATGGGTTTTGGCCTCTAATAGCTCTGTTTTGCTCTTTGCTCCTCTGTCTGCTCCTCTTGGCTCTTCTGATGGCTTTGTTTGCTCCTCTTGTTGCCCTATTCTTCTTTGGAATATATATATGGCACCTCATGTAGCTCTTTTTTGGCATATATATATATATATAGATATATAGATATAGATATATATGACTCCCCCTGTAGCTCCTCTTGGTTCTTCTTGGGCATGTATTACATGCAATGTTCTTCTGATATGGCTCCTCTAGCTTGGCAATGTCTTTCAAAGAGACCTCATCTTGTTTGCTCTGATATTCTGCAGTAGCTTTGATATGCCTCCTTTGTTAACTTCTTCGTTAATAGACTCTTGCTTATGGCTTGGATATCCTAATGGCCTTGCTCTTGTCTCTTCATGGGTCTGCTATGCTTCCCCTTGGCTTCATATCATCATCTAGTATCTAGAATATTTCCATATTGACATCAATGACAACCTAGGTCAACATGCTGGAAGTGTCGATGATCAAAAAAGTACTAGTGGAAATGCATTCTTCTTGGGAGATTGTCTAGTATCTTGTGTTAAAATTGGAAACCAGGGCAAAAATTCATGTGGGTCATCTTATTCATGGCTGATAATATTTTTATTAGATTCCTCTCATGGAGAGGTGTAGGATTGATATAAAGATCATCCGATTCCGATAAGTATTCATGGAGATATGAATTTATTTT
>APFE031479739.1:143286-172751 GCA_000404065.3 Pinus taeda
AGAGAGAGAGAGAGAGAGAGAGAGAGAGAGAGAGAGAGAGAGATCATTAAGGAATAGGAGAACCTCCTGCTGATTCCCATTTTCATTAGTACATCCAAACCATATCTCCTTGAGAATGATTACATGATGATCTCTCTTTCTTTGGAGATCATCATGGAGAGAGAGAGAGAGAGAGAGATCATCATGTAGTCATTCTCGAGGAGATGTGCTTTGGATGTACTAATGTAAATGGGCATTAGCATGAGGTTCTCCTATTTCTTAAGGATTTATTTTATAACTTATCTCTTATCTTTATTAGAGTTGTGCTTCATGTTCACATTTGTGGACATGGTGTGTACCATCGGTTTATTGTGATATTTGAGTATTTGGTGCATAACACTTATAATTGAAGGTCACAATATTAATGATCTAGCCATGAAAATTGGTGGAGGGGCTAAAGCACATGAGATATCCAAGACCCAAAAATGGTTTGGGCAGATTCTACCGGGTTAAGGAGATATTAAAATAATTAATATTTTTAATGGAGTTCCTAAGTCTAAACTTAGGAAAAATAAAATATTAATGGGTATTAATATAAAACTGGGTTAGAAGGTTCTAAATGACACGGATCAAGCCAAATCTTATCTTAGCCATTGATTAGAGATGTAATCTCGGTCGTTGAAGGACCAATAGGAAAAGTTGAAGAGGAGGCTTCAGGGTCAGTTGGAGAACACACCAGAGTGATCAGTCATTCATTTTGCTAGAGCTTGGTTGCTAACCAAAAATGAATCAGTGATCAACAACGAGGAGCAGTGAATATTGAACAGAGAGGTGGAGATAGTACTAAGGGACCAACACAGAAGCAGAGAGAGCAAGAGAAGCAGCCAATTCAGGCCACGCCGAGCAAAGTAGAGACAATGCATAGGTTAGAGGGGTTGCGTCATCCATGCAGAGGCTGCTGGAGTGACGTAGAGGGTCCCAGAGGCTACACAGTGCCTCATAGTGTTGACACAGAAGGTCCTGGGGCTGACGCAGGTTAGTAGGAGGCTAACGTAGAGGCCAGAAGGGCCAACGTTGAGCTTCACAGTCGCCAGAGAGGGTTTCGTGGGACAGGTTTTTTGAATACCTGTTTCCGAATATAAAGGTATTACTGTCGTGTATTTTTCTCTGTCGAGTGAGCCGGTTAGGCACCCATTTTTACTCAAGAAAATACTACATAATAATAAACCCTCAAAATAGCTGCATCCGTTTTCCTGCATTGGGTTTTTCCAAGGACATTTGTCCAAAAAGAACAATGTCACTTGTGTGTTTGTTTTCTTTTAGCTGATGATCTGTAGATGTTGTGACTATATTGTGTTTATTTTGGTATTTAAATGTTTTAAATAACTTTTTCACAATTTACAAGTAGAAGAAATAAACCAATAGAATACATAATAATTTTCTAACGGATAGACTTAGAAAATTCAACATGGTAGAGCGTGGTTGCAGATCACAAGAAAGCTGAAGGCATCAGCTGAGCAGAGAATTTGCAATAGATTCAGTTGTTCTGAGTGACAGAGCTGATCCTTGCAGAAAGCGACAGAGGAAGGGTTGATGCAGAGGGATTGTGTCATCAGTCTAGGTTGAGAGAGGCCAACATAGAGGTTGAGGAGGGTAGAAATAGGTTCACGTAGAGGCCAGAAGGGCTGACGTAGTTGGTTGAGGGAGTTGTTTTGCTCATGCGAGGATTGCACAGAGCCAAGAGGCTCAATCCTTCAGTTGTTGGGGCAAAGGTAGCTGTGGGAGATTTGCGGGAGTCAAGTTGGTAGGGTACTGTGTTCAAAACAATACCTAACAAGGAAAAACCAAGGTAGAGGGAGTTGTTGCTGAGGTGAATTTCTAGCCAAGGAATCTGGATCAGTGTTTCAGTTGCACAGGTGATCAGAGAGGAGAAACTTGACGGTTGGCAGAAGGATTTCTAGGAGGGAAATCGAGACTCAGAGGGAGTCCAAAAGAGAAATTCCAGACGGGAAGTAGAGAGACTCAAAGGATTCGACAGAAGAGCAAAGAGATGGTTGTGAATGCGCTGAGAGATTAGGACAGGCTGGATGGAGTGTCCAACTTTGTGGTCTAGAAGGCCAGGATCTTGTCCATTCTAGACAGACATTGTATCAAGGGCTTCGCCACGAGAGTAATGGCTATCCTAGTTTACCTAATAGCTAATGAAAGGTACGAGGAGGCAATGGCTAAGGCAAAGTGCATCATCCTTGATGGGGTCAAGGATTATGTGGTCCAACATATTTCCAAGAAGAAAACGACACAGGAGATGTGGGACACTTTGAAGACATTGTACCGGCATACTTCTGTGCAGAGGAATATACTCCTTGAGAATCAACTAGGGTCATACTTGATGCAGAAGGCGGAGTAGATAGATCTCTTCCTCGGTTGGTCGAAGGAGATTCAGGACCAAATGACTTCCATAGGGGCCACGCTAGATCAGGAGTTGATGGTGAGGACCGCACTTAACGTAGTCTCCGAGGAGTGGGAGACATTTGTCCAGAGCATACTGGGCATGGCGAGTCTTCTAAATTGAGAATAACTGTGGGTAGCTCTTCACCAAGAGGAGATCAAACAGCTAACCAGGACGAGAAGTAGCAACAAAGGAGTCCAAATCAAGAAGGAAGAGGAAGAGGATGCAGCGCTGGCATTTGCAGGAAAGCAGGAGAAGAGGAAGAAGAAGGACCTCTCCAAGGTCAAGTGCTTCCATTGTGGGGAACTGGGTCACTATGTGAACCAATGTCTGAGGAAGAAGAGTAAGAGAGAGGATTTTGACTCTAAGGCAATGCCAACAAAGGCAGAGAAAGAAGTCAAGGAGGATAATTATTGTGCCATGAGTGCCCATGTACCTCTAGAGAAGAGGCGGGGAGACATTGAGCTATAGTCAACAAGACTACAGGCGATGAGGGGCATGATCCTTGAGGTACCCAAACTCTTGGATTATACATGGCTATGGGAGCCCTGAAGTGAGAGTAGAAGGATGGCAGATGTCGGTAGGAACGGATGCAGATGAAGCAACAGAGAGTGCTACAATGCAGTAGTCCTGGGCAACACAAAACAGGCTACAACAGTGCAAGAGGCACAAAGGAGGTTACAACAATGAAAAATGGCACAGAGAGGTTGCAATAGTGCGAGAGGCAAGGAGTTGTTGCAAAAACACAGAGGCAGTAGAGGGAGCACGAGATAGTGGTAGAGAGAGCTTCAACTTCGGGAGTGTTTCTAGCCTGACATGTATGTCAGTAGTTGGGTGGATCAGTTACTTCTTAGCAACTAAGTTGCAGTGTAATAGCAGTTAGCGGTAACACAATGTAGCATGATGAGAGGGGGTTGCAGTGTAGATGCAGTGTTGGGAGAAAGGACCATCAACAACATGGATGTAGAGGGAGTTTCCGTACGAATGCAACAGTGGTAGTGGCAGGCCCATGGGTAGCAGTACAAGATGCAATAGTGTAGAGGATGTTGGGTGGGGAGGCCTGGCATCAGCACAGGTACCGGTGCCGTATAATCAGAGTGATGCTTAGTGTAGAGTATTACTAGAGCACAATCCTCACTAAGAGGGAGTGTTTATTTGGGGTAGCATCGTATGTGATCTAGCCATGAAAATTAGTGGAGAGGCTAAAGTACATGAGATCTCCAAGACCCAGAAATGGTTAGGGAAGATTCTACCCAGTTAAGGAGATATTAAAATAATTAATATTTTTAATGGAGTTCATAAGTCTAAACTGAGGAAAAATAAAATATTAATGGGTTTTAATATAAAACTGGGTTATAAGGTTCTAAATGACATGGATCAAGCCAAATATAATATTAGCCATTGACTAGAGATGTAATCTTGGTCGTTGAAGGACCAATAGGAAAAGTATAAGAGGAGGCTTGAGGATTAGTTGGAGAACACACCACAGTGATCAGTCATTCATTTTGCTAGAGTGGGGTTGCTAAGAAAAAGTGAATCAATGATCAACAGCAAGGGGCTATGAGTACTAGATAGAGAGGCAGAGACAATACTAAGAGACCAACGCAGAAGTAGAGAGAGCGAGAGCAGCAGCCAGTTCAGGCCACACAGAGCCCAACGGAGACAATGCAGAGGCCAGAAGGACTGTGTCATCCATGGAGAGGCTACTAGAGTGATGCAGAGGGTCCCAGAGGCTGCGTAGTGCCTCAGAGGGCTGACATAGAGGGTATTGGGGCTGACAAAGGTCAGCAGGAGGCTAACGTAGAGGCTAGAACGACCAAAGCTGAGCTTGAGAATCGCTAGAGAGGGTTTTGTGGGACATGTTTTCAGAATACCTGTTTCTGAATATAAAGGTATTGCTTCCATGTATTATTCTCTATCAGGTGAGCTAGTTAGGCACCCAGTTGTACTCAAGGAAATACTGCATAATAATAAACCCTTAGAGTAGTTGCTCTAGTTTTCTCGCATTGGGTTTTTTCTAGGACATTTGTCCAAAGATAACAGTGTCACTTGTGTGTTTGTTGCTTTCAGCTGATGATCTGTAGATGTTGTGACTGTATTGTGTTTATTTCGATATTTAAATGTTTTAAATAACTTATTCAAAATTTACAAGTAGAAGAAATAAACCAGTAGAATACATAATAATTTTCTAACGGATAGACTTAGAAAATTCAACATTTCTTTATAGATCATCATGGAGAGAGAGAGAGAGAGATCATCATGTAGTCATTCTCAAGGAGATGTGGTTTGGATCTAATGTAAATGGGCATTAGCATGAGGTTCTCCTATTCCTTAAGGATTTATTGTATAACTTATCTCTCTTATCTATATTAGAGTTGTGCTTCATGTTCACATTTGTGGACATGGTGTATACCATCGGTTTATTTTGATATTTGAGTATTTGGTGCATAACACCTATGATTGAAAGTCACAATATTAATGCTCTTTTAGTGAAAATTTGGAAAGGTGAATGAAATTCGTCATACTACAAATCTTTTTATTCATATTCATGAAATGGGGCACTGAGATTTATTGTCTTAGCCTCCCAAAAATTTCTAATATGAGTGCTAGTTATTTCAAGGAATTAAGAGGTTTCAATGTTAATAGGAACCTTCCACACTTCCCTTAGCCATATTTCATGAGCATAATAGAAATCATTCACTTGTACTTTCCATATGTCAAGTATGTTGTGCTATTGTTTCTAACACTACCCTGTTGCTCTCAGAAAACCTTTACCATTATTTCCATTCTGAACACTAACCTACTTGCACTAGTCACTTATAACATTACTACTAAAGATTGAACTATGAAGAAATCAAGGGGTTCCTAATTAGTAGAGTGTTTTTTAATGTCCCCAAATTGAATTTACATATATCCAGTGATTCTAGTGTTCCAAGCTTGATATTATTCAAAGGAGACGCTTACCTAATTGATAATAGTAAAAGGTCCTCGTATTGACACTGGTTATTCTAATATATCACATGGAATTTCAACTACAAAACTTGAGTATCTCGAAATCATCAACTTCATCACACAAATAAAAAATCGGTGTACTACAATGCCAAGTCAACTAATTTCCAAAGGAATAGTGAGAATCATAGTTAAAGGAAACCTAATTTAAAAAGAATGTACCATACACTTTTATGAAAGAATGACTTAGGATGCATTGGTCCTTCACAATTTGACAATTCTATTCAATACTTCCAAGGACATATCAGTTAAATTCTTTAGCCATGATAATATTAGAACATAAAAAGAGGTGAAATAATTGTATGTAGGAATGAAGACATAGAATTTTAACATTATGTTTTGAAAATGAAACTTTGAGTAGGGGAGGGGAAGTGTGGGGCGAGCAATATAACATGCTTAAATACACATAATAATAATCATTATAACAAACAATATTAATTTACCAAATGTCAAAAGTCTAAAATGCATGTTGATTCAAATGTGTGACCATTTGATATACATTCATACTCAAAACAAGTTGTCATAACCATATCTCATAGTGTACATTTTCAATAGTTTATTTTAATTTGGATCAATTATTTTGAATTTATTCTATTTGTTTTGGATATTCAATTTATGAAATAGATTGATTCAAGGTAATAGCATAAAAGTGTTTAACTTGTTAATTTTTTCAACTAGGGTCAAATTCCACCTTGGATAGCTCATATGACTGAGATGATGATTACATTAAATTATTCTTTTCGAGAGGACCAAAATTGACCTAAAGATCACCCTATTTGGTCAAGCGGAAGTTGATTTTTTGAATTAATTTTTTCATTCATGTATTATGGAATGGGTCGACCCTAAGCACATGTGAAATTGGTTAGGTCAGCCTCAACCCCAAGTGGACCCTCACAAAAGCCTATAAATAGAAGAAACCTCAATCTCATTTCTACACATTGATCAAGCCATCTTCTACTCTTCTCTTTTGTCTTGGTTCACACAGGTCCGACGGAAGAAGTTCGCTCAAGGGTCTGAAACACATGCACATAGTGGCTAAGGGTGTGTCCAAGAAGTCTCAGACACTCGCACAAAGGTCTAAAGGGAGTGTCCATGGTTTCAGAGGTAGATCAGACAATATTAGTCCCTGGATGCTCACACAGATTGGTCAAGGGAGTGTCCAGGAAGTCCTAGATGCACACAAAGTAAATGGAAGAGAGTGTATGGGGGTTTGGAGTAGATATGAGTGAGGTTGAACCTAGACGCACATGTACAGTCTTCCTGAGAGTGTTCGAGTAGACTTAGACGGTTTCACATAGTGGATAAGGGAGCGTCCAGGGAGTTCTAGATGCTCGTAGTCAATCTTTCTGAGAGCATCCCATATTCTAATCTAGAGTTTGACAGTTGGCTTCAGTTAGCTTCAGTGATCTGATGGATCAAGGGTTTCTTTCTATTTTTTTTTAGATCTGCAATATCTTTATATAAATCTCTGCTGTAAACTTAGGTATTGGGCTTATTGTACTCTCTGCCGAAAACGATTTTATGATGATCTTATAAAGAAGAAGATTTGAAAAGGATTCCCCCCTTGTGGGGATTTTCCCTAGTCTTGGACCAATCTGCTGTCTCTTATGGTTGTGCTGTTGTATTCTTTGTCATTGTATATATTTTTCTATCTTCAGCTACATTTTATGATTGGTTACATTGCTAATAATTGGATGCATTGTTAATGAAGAAGTAAATTCGGCTAAATTAATTGATACAACATAAAACAATCTAAAAAATTAACATGGTATTAGATCCAAGGTGAAGGACAAGCCCAAAAGAAGACAAGCATTGAAACCCTCATTATCAGAAAGAAGATTTCCTAGTCAAGGTCAAGATGTCTTCCTCTACCTTCAAAAGCATGAAAAGTTGGGTGACACATCAAACTTTGTTGCATGGAAAGTCAGGTTGGAGATCATAGCTAACAACAATAATGTGCTGGAATAGATTTAAGGAAGGATGCTCGAGCCTCCAGAAAATGCTTCCGCTTCCCTAAAAAACAGGTACAAGAAAGGTGAGTCCAAAGCAAAGAAAATTATAGCTGATGGGTTATAAGATCATTTACTTGCATATGTTGGTAATTTAAGAAAGTATAAAGACATGTATGACAGTATAACCAATATGTATGAAATCAAAAATTTGAATGAGACCATTGCCTTGAAAGATCAACTCAAGGAAACCAAGATGAACAAAGGAGAAGCTGTTCAATCCTACATTATGAGGATTTCTCCCCTTAGGGATCAATTTCTTGACAGGGAACTAGTAATTGTGACTCTTAGAGGTCTCCCTCCTACTTGGGAAACCTTCATTACTACAATAAGAAACAACAATGTCCTTTCATCATTTGATGAAATTTTTGGGAAGCTTACTCAAGAAGAATTAAGGATGATAGCAAGAGGAAGGATTCAAAAGCATTAAGAGGGAGAGCCCACTGCATATATCACTCATGAAAAAAAGAAGAAGGGAAAAGGAGGTCCATCAAGGAAGCCTCCTTCTCAAAATACAAAATGAAGGAATGAAAAATATTTATCTCCAATTGAATTCTATAATTGCCACAAGAAAGGTCATTATGCTTGAGACTATCTCGAGAAGACAAAGAGGGCACGCTACAACATCAGAAGCAACAAAAATAATAAAAGAAGAAAATATAATCAAAGGAATAACTGTGATAGAAGATATGAAAGAAGAAGAAGAGATTACTCAAGCGATTATGTAGAAGATCATCCTCCTCAAAAGAAGTCAAGGACTCCCTAGTGTGAAAGTAATGTTGTAAAGAAATCTGAATACATTCTTATTTCTGCCCTTACTAGTTCTTCTCCACCAGATTCATGGGATAGTTGGATGGTTGATAGTGGGGCCACTCATCATTTCTCTGGATACAAGGAAGTCCTCTCTAATCTGGTAGAGAGGAAGACTAAGATGAAGAGCATTCTTGGAGACAACTCCACTCATCTCGTGAAAGGCTTTGGGTCCATCAAATTTCAATTGAATTCAAGGGAATTAGTTATACTACATGATGTTATGTATGTGATGGGATTAATGAAGAATCTGGTATCTATATCCACATTGGAAGATAAAGGGATGAGGGTTTCCTTCATCAAAGGAATTTTTTGACTTGGTCTGCTTATTCACATATGAGAGATGCATTTACATTAGGATCCAGATTTGAAGGACTGTATAGAGTCATTGGTGTTAGAGAATCTGGGGAAAAGTAGTGTTATGATGATTCTCTGTGACTTGATAACAGTTTGTGAAGTCTTTTGGTTTTTCCTATTAGCTTATACTTCTTCTTCTTATTATTAGTGTATATGTGTGTGCTTCATCAAACTGCTACCAAAACAAAATAACAAGAACACAGAATTTGGCTATTTTCCAAGGACAAACCCTCTTCACTCTTGAGAGGAAAACCCTTTGAAAGATTTCTCTTATTGAAGCTTATTATTTGAAAAACATCCAAACCCTAGACCCTTGACCATGATACCCTACAAGCATAAGTCAAATCCTTCGTCTTTCTATAATGTCACTTCCAACACATCTTCCGACAGTTCTTCCAACACTTCGTCTTTCAGTTACAATATTTTTCACATTAGAGAGATGTACTCCTTCACTAGGCTTGTGATTCCTTGGAGGCTTGATATATTTACCCCAAAAAAGGTTATTAGCTTGTTGTCATACCCTTGTTGTACCTTGCATGTGTGACTATTTCCAGCCCTAGAAACAATCCTTCATACTTCAATTTTTTGCCTCCTTACTTCGCTTGAGATACCTTCTTCCTCGTTGGAGTAGGAGGCCTTTGTAGGCCTAGTTACTAGCCCAAATCATAAATAATATACCCCTGTAAATTCACCGCTGATTTGGATGCAGACTATCCTTTATTTCTTTGTACTTGTCGCTGTATCTGCTTAAGAAACAACTCCTTAACTTCGTTGCTCCTCCTCCTTGCTACACTGCCCTTTAGACCCTTATTTCTTGTCTTCTCTTTGTACCTTTTAGCTCTCTCTTTCTTGTAGATTTTAGAGTGAGATTGATGTCCTTTTGAGGAGTGGACAACCTCTATAAATAGACGTTTGCCCCTCCTATTCAAGCCGACACGACTGTTTCTAAATTCGACTTGAAAATTTTCTCTTAAATTCATTTTTATTCATTATTTTGCTGCTTGTAGACTTCATTGCTGCTAGGAGAGGATTTAACCATGCTTGTAGGTGTTCCCATGAACTTGTATTTTGACTCTCATGATGTAACATTCCCTCAAAGGGTCTTATCATAATTACATTTTGAATTTAACTCTCTAGAATCACTTCAAAATGTGGTTGACCTAATTTCAATGTGTTAATTTTAGGTATCTTCTATACTTAGAGCAATTTATTTCAGTTTTCACAGTTAGCTCAATATCTTTTCCAGATTAGTAATCACATCAGTATTAAAGTAAGATGTAGATAGAACATAAACATAAATCATAGAAGACAAGCCAAGAAAAGAGGACACGAGATGTGGCGCTAGCCAGGGACAAACCCCAATGTGGACAAACCCTTGATCAATTCTTCTTATATGTTCTTCAATAGTTCAACAGAGAGAGAGAGAGAGTACATTTACAATAGAAGTCAACACTTTGACTTATCTAGATAAGAGCGTAGATTATCTCTAAGAAGATGATACATGAGATCAGTTGAAGTGGAAATACTTTCAACCTCGCTCTGATGCCAACTACAAAGCACACATAGCGAAAGCGAGAATGAAGAAATGCGGAAATAAACAAGATCCGTGACAGATACTTTAATCACAGAGAGGGAAGAGACTCCTCTACTATGCAATCTAGCATCACGAATATGTTTTTGAATATATTTGAATACGAAAGCCAACAAGAGTATTAGTTCATAATAAATACCAGGTCTGCTTAATCGCTCCAATATCTGATAATTCTTCTGAACAATATCCTCGTGCCGAAACATGAACTCTGGCCCAATGGTCTACTCCTACATCTTTCCGACTTCTTCAACCTTAACAAGGCTCATACAAGTTCGAGAATAGAATCCAAAACAATTTACAAAGGAGCCATAGATTTATAGAAATTGAGGAATCTTTATTGATGAACTTCAAAACTCAAGTATTACAAAGTTGCTTCTCAAGCAATACCAAGTTACTTCTCCAGCAGAAAGGCTCTCTAAATTTCTCAAAACTCGAATGCCTCTCTTCCCTAGTCTTCATCTATTTATAGATCCTCCCAGTTCTGGGTTTGGTGATACCTCCATATCGGATATGAGAGAATCTTACTTTACATCAAAATCAAATCCTTACATCAGATATGAGAGAACCCTCCTTTCGGGTAACCCGGAGGACATCCACACAGTATCTTACTTTACATCAAAATCAAATCCTTGCATCAGATATGAGAGAATCCCGCTTTCAGGTAACCCGGAGCACACAGTAATTCAATCATAAAATATTTTATATTTATTCTTATCCCTTTATTTAATTATATATGTCAGATTTATTACACTGTAAGAGATTATTTTTCAGGGAACCTTACGAAAAACCTGTCTGCCACCAAAGTCGGACAGAAAGACATTACAAAATGACAAAATTTTCTAGTTGTTTGCGAGAATAATGATGTTCTCTGAACCTAGTCAAGGAGTCATTATTAAAATATTGTGAGTAAATTTCTTCGTCACATTCCCAAATTGGTACTTCAGCATATTCTGGTACTTCATCCTAAAAAAGTAGTGGGCCAAAAGGATTTAAATCTGGATCTGTCATGGCATGAAATGAATGATAGTCATGTGAAGAGCCATTCATATTTCCCCCAAATCTTCTGAAGAAAAGATTTCGTGTAATAAACCAATGAAAGGATCCATTGGCGCGTAGTGCTGCAAGCATGTGATAATTGGTGATATTGCTGATATCCAAAATCCTTTTGTATAAAATTCCTGATTGATGTGCCCGTGCTACTGTAAATCCAGGAAGTTGTGATAACCAGAGAGAGAATGGGTAAAAACATAGAGGACTGATACCATAAATGTTCCACCATTCTTTAAACCATTCAGGTGTGGGGTCTTGTTCTTCGATTTGTGTAAATTGCATCGCATGATATCTAAAAGAAAACTTCACATTATAGAAAAATGAGTTAGTTTTATTTTCAAAACACATACCTCTATACCAGGCTTTCTCTTGGCATTCATGATCTTCAGAGTTTTGAAGGTTGGGTGGCAATAGGAAGCGATCAATGTAGATTTCACAGAAGATTAGATTTCATCTGCATCTCTGTGTAATGTGAAATCAAGATTTCTCAGATCTTGAAGAAAGCTTAAAGCTTCAAAAGCTTCATTATTTCTTTGCATTTGATCATCCCATGAGAAATAATGTTGTCTAGTTCCATGCCGATATCTGATTTCTTTCATTGGAAACCAATATGCTTGATAATCGAGTAGAGGTTTCTGCAGATTCAAAGTGTGAGAACAATCAGCACATTCAATGTGAATCTCATTTTCTAATCTTCTTATGACGTTACATCTAAGATTATTTAGGTCATTTCTCTATAAAACTTCCCAGCTGAGAAGATCTACAAAGGAATTCTTAATTCTAGAAATGAACTCTACATCAAAATGATACTGGGCCAATGTCATTATCCATCTAACCATTGTTGCATCCTCAAAGTCACATTTATGGATAGCAAACTTAAGGGCTTGGCAATCTTTTTTGACTGTAAAATGTTTATAGATCACAAAATCTTTGAATTTGGCAATGCCAAGGTAGATAGCTCTAAGTTCTTTCTTTAGGTTGGACCAATTTTTTTGTGTGGTTGACCAGATTCCAAAGGCATACTGGCAAATTTCATATTCCATTTTCTTTTTATTAGGTTCAGTCCTCCACTGCTGCTAGGACTGCTGGAAGAAGTAAAAGAGGAGGAAGAACAGAAACAGTGGGAAGAGGTGGATAGGAACGTAGGTTTCCATGATAAAGAGGAAGATATCACATCAGAGGCATGGGATGTTAGGGAATCTATTAAAGCCATCAAGGATGAAGAGTTAGATTGGTTGCTCAGAGGATGAGCAACCCATTCAGTAGGGGTGATGACGAGCCCCAGAAATGGGTAATTATATGGGCTCATTTTGCCTCTTATTTCAACTTAATCCACCATTCTCATTATTTTATTGCATGGTTTTGAATATATTTATGCTAATAGAGTGAATTGGGTTAGTCATTTTGCCATGTAGTCTAATGTGTGCTTTATGCAGATTTTTTGACCAATTTTGGACAAAGCCAAGGGATTTATGAGCAAATGGTAGCCAAAACTCGAGGAAAACAGGGAAGAGGATTTTTAGGGGGCTATCTCCTTCATTTATGACCCCTTTCCTTGAATCCTCCATTAGCAACTCAGAGCAAAAAGGTCCACATTCCAAGGGGCACTTGTTTATCTCTAGTTCTAGGAAGTCGAGTTCCTTGATTTTAGGAGGACAGTTGGAGGAATCCATTTGTATAAATAAGGGGGCTTAGAGCCTCAGTAGTTTAGCCAATCATTAGTAGAATTTTCACACTTTTGTGCAGCACATTGTTCAACTTATTTTCGAGTTCCTTTGAGAACAGTTCATGTAATGTGACTATTATTTTTCATAAAGAAGATGAAATAGTTTTTGAGCCAGCACTAATCTCTTTCAGAGGGCTAATTCTCTTGGGTTAGGGCCCAATCCAAGTTTCCTAGCACCTCTTACTGTGTACTTATATGTTTTTTCTTTAGTTCATGAGTTAATTTTTATTACATAAATTCATTTTACTTTGTTAGATTAGGTTGCTTTTGATGGTTTGCATAGTTGTTTTGTGTTTCAGTTGCTCAAGTAGGTTGTTGCAATGACATAATAAGATTCAAAAAGGCCAACAATAGGCCCTGATCTCCTTTCCCCATTCCTGGGACTATGATTTGAGGTCAAGGCACTTCTGCTGCCACCAAAAACATAGTCTTTGCTCTTCCATGCAACTGCTAGTGTGATAACTTGATTTGGAAAGATTGATATATTAGTTCAAATTCAGTTGCTTAGATCATTTACTGCTCTTTTACCATAGATCTCTCTACGTGCTTTTCTGTTCACAGGTTACTGTTTAGCATTTTATGTTTGTAGGTCAGAAATGAGGTCAAGCTAGAAAAAGTTTTGTTTTCATGGTAAAGTTAGTCCTTTCTTTGATCAGTTTTTGTAAGTAGATGTGTAGATCTCTTGTAGGACACCTCAGCTCACCATACATCCCTAAAGTAGCTAGCACCAGCTCACTTCTCATAGATTTCCCAAGTCATTCGCAACATTTCACCGAGCTGCCCTAATTTCTGCATTTTTCTCCATAAGCTTCTTTCTTGCCATTTGAACAAATCCAACCATCATGTTATTTCTTGATCTTCCTTGACAAGCTCCAGGAACCTCAACACCTTCATCTAGACTTTAGTTACCCTTTTCCAACATTTTTCCACCTTCAAAACTCCAAAAATAGCTCGCAGCCTCCTCCTGTAGATCCTCTTGTACATCCCCTGCAGCCTCCTGTAGAATTTCCTGTGAGTGATTTTTTGAAGTCCGATTGCTATGAAAGTCTTCAGAAGTGTACTAGGGGCTTCTTAGGACCTCTCCACACCTTCCTCCACCTCTAAAAAAACCAACTCCACCTTCCTTCACCACCAAACCCCTGCACAATCACAACTAGATAAATCACAAGCATAATAATTTCACATAAAAACACTCAAAAGCACAAAAATATGTTTTCTTCTCATTTCTTTTCAGAAGTAGCTTGAATAAATGTAATTTACCTTTTCAGTAGTCAATGGCACTCATTTCATCAGTTTCCATCTCTTTTCTGCAAAAATAGGGTTAGTTGGATAAATTAGGGTTTGCTAGGGTTTGCCTTACATTCCAGTCTTCTTTCTGTTTCTGCAAGTAGAATAGTCCTCGTAGAGTTAGCTTTCTTTCATCACAGTTAAAAAATTCTTCTGATAATTCATAGAAGTTCGCTTAATCTCCTAGTGGTCTTACGCCAGTTGACCAAGTGAAAATTTGCAGTAAGAGCTAGTACTTGTGCATACAGCACTGTCGCTTCCAAGTTTGTTACGAACTACCAGGTTGATAAAAGTAAAGTAGGAAGCCCCATGAGTTGTAGCATTATTGCTGCAATGCTGGTGCTTACTAGAGATTAGGCCCTACTGTATGATTCTAGATTCAAGGATTTCAAGGGAAAGTTAATGACAAGATGGTTGGTTCCATATCTAGTAGAGAAATTTCATGAGAATAGGTCTATCGGGATTAGAACCATTGATGGGGAATATATTTCCTTACTTGTAAATGGCTATAGGTTGAATTTGTATCAAATACCTATGTCCAAAGAATTTAATGTGACTGTGAGTCTCACAACCCTTAGTACAAAAAAAAAATCTATAAAAAAAAGGAAAAAATAAGAATAAGAGGGCCTAGATGAAAACCTCCATGTGGCATTTGAGACCAACTCCAGGGTTGAAAACCTCTCTGAGGCAATCCAAGAAAAAAAAAAGATCCCTGGGTGAAAACCTCCTCTAAGGTGCCTAGGGCAGGCATGCAGGTTGAAAACCTCTGCAAAGGCAGCCTCCATGTCTCAAAAAAAAGAAAGAGGAGAAAATAAAAACAAAAGAAAGGAGTTCTTACACTACTTTTGCTAACATCTCTTTTGTAGGACTCCAGGCAATCAACATAACCATGGCTATAGAGAAAATTATACAGCTTTATTCCTCCATTCTTCCAGCCACTTATTGCATTTTCACGCTCTAAACTCACATCCCTAGCTCTCTTCATCATCCATCCAGCAATAGAATCAAATTTTTCTACCTCATTGTAATGTTACAGTAGCAGTTTGTAATGCTACAGGAGGAGCCTGAAATGCTACAGGAAGAATATCTGATTTTGGAAAGAGCCCAAAAGGTCATTTCTTCCTTAGATAATATTGGATAGGTCCACCAATATCAATTTCATCACCCATCCACTCCATCTAGCCAAAATTCAGCTTCAATTTCCACTTTTTCATGCATATAGAAAAACACGCAAAAAATATTTGATTTCAGTTCTTCCACCACCCACACCACTTCCTCATGATCCCAATCTTGTCCTCATACCTCTCATGACTTACCCTCAATCTGACATACAATATGAGGTCTCAAAAAATGGAGTTAAGGGACTACTACAGGGAAGAAACCACTCTTGTAGCAGTGTGTACAGTTAGTATAGAACTCATCATCAATTCTCTTTTCACCTAGAGAGCAGAAATTCAAGCCACCTTGAGCATCATGGATCCATTTATGAATTAGAGGAGAGGCACACCATCCTTAGGAAGAAGTACATCCACTCCACCGAAAATAGCTTAGAATCTAGTAATAAACATCCACACACAACAAAAAGTTCAAGTTATGAAGACCTGTGCAGAAACAAGAAAATAAATTCAACACCCTCAAGATCACTATGTTATGAGGTCCAGATCCAGCATGTAGTCATCTCCAACAATTTGACCCCACAGGTAGGATTAGGTATGACAACCCTTGCCTCTTCCCTATGCATATAATGCTAAAACATGTTAATGGTCAAGAAAGTAATTTTTATGGGATGGAGGTGGCTAGTAAACTTGGTCACCATCGACAAGTAAATTAAAATTCATCAGTCATATATGCCACATAGAAAATTCAACTCAAGTGAGGTGGATTACAAGGAATGAGGTGATGATCACGAGGAGAAGGGTGATGATTACAAGGAGCGGGGATAATGGTTAAAAAATGGGAAGTCCGTGTAAGAGTCATGTCACCAAAGCACTCCGAGCCTTTACCAAAAAAGGGAATATGAAGTACAAGGCTAGACTCCAGTTGCATTATCACTCATTCCCAATTTTTTTTTTTTTTTTTAAAGAGGATGCCCTAGTTCTATCAGACTACCTAGGATGCCACCAAACTGCATCGAACTGTTGTTGTAGGTAGGAGAAGCTACATGAGGAGCTATAGGAGAATCTAAACTGTTACAGGTGGCCTGAAAAGAAGCTACAGATAGAATTGAAGGCAAAAAGGGAGCCAAAGTGACCCAAGGTTGTCCTCAAATCCTCATGCATATGACAAAGATATTTTGAAAAGGAGTAAGTGGTTTTCTTCCTCTTTAATTTCCACACATTTTAATGAGGAATTCTACCTCAACATTAGAGCCCTGTAATAGATAATTGAGCAGTAGTTTCATTTGTAAATTGATGTGTGTAAAGGCAAGAAAGAAAAAGAGCTTTTTTATATAGATTTTAGCATCCTTCTCCCTCTGTAATAAAAAGGAAGTTGTGGTATTGTTTCTACAACCAAGATACCCTAAGGAAACATTGAAATTTACACCTAAGTGACCCCGAGAAGGAGCATTAGAAGAAATGGGGGGAGGAATAAATAGAAGAGATCCCATAGACATAAACAAAATTCATCAACATCCTCTTGTAGTAGACATTTTTATAAGACATCAATGGATGAGATTCTTTGAACATATGAAGGGGTATAATGATGACATAACTCAAGAGTTTTCCATGGCAATACATTCTCAAGGAGTAGATAGTGCCACTATTGTTGTTAGAGGATTGGCCATCTCTTTAAGTCCTGAAACCATAAGTAATGTGACTACCTTATCTTTAGGAGATCGATGGAGCAAGGAGGATAAAGTAGTAACTGTTATGGAAAGGAATAACTTTAATCCTATAAGAAGGAGCATCCACCTCAAGAAAAGATAAAAAAATGCATCCAAGAGCTCTAGGAGCCTGATCCACAGCCCAATCTAGAATGCTACTACAAATTTGTTGAGGGAGTTAGGATTATACCTAAAAAAATTACCATCCAACTCTTCTTTGCGTTAGATAAGGAAAGAGGAAGAACACGTAGATGGATACAAATTTCCAAATCCAAAAATGTAGAAGATGTGGGCCTCATGGAAGAAAAGATCAATGAAATGGGAAAGGAACTAAGTGACCTGAAACTAAGGGAGGCAACCATGAGGGAGAAGCTACAGGCAGATAACACAAGGCTAAAAGAATAGTTTCAAGAAAAGGAAACACAACTTGCTACTATGGCAATTTTATCTATGAAAGCCATACAATGCAAGCAACCATCCATATCCTATGTTATTTTCCTCAAGGACCAGTGGTTGCAATTCCAGATAAAGACACTCGCACAATATGGGTATTTACCTTTCCAAGGCTACAGGCAATCTATTGAGTTTTGCAAAAAGGTAACTATGGAGTATAGGGAAAAACTAGTTGAGTTTTATATGCACCATATGATCCTAAAAAATCTGTATTTTTTAGACTTGTTGCACTCAAATTTTCAAAGTTCTAGGGAAGCAAAGGTACTAAGTTTTTCAACAAGGAACAGATCACATATCAGTAGTCCGTGTGTCATGGTCATCCCATTCTGCAAGTTATATATTGTAAAATATCTTAGTAAAACCTTGTGCCTATGTAACAACCTAGGTAACCCTATAATTTGATGACGAATTCCATCCTAGGAGGTTTTCTTAGCCTCGTTGATTACCTCTGTTTTTAAAGACCACTAATCATAAGAGTTTTTTCCCACCAGCTTAAACCCCAAATCTAGGGTGAAATTTACTGTAAAATTAGTTTGTAAATAGTTTAAGCTAATTGGCTTAATTATTTTATTACAAATCACTTGGTTTACTAGATCATATTGTGTCACACATGGGTTATGTGTCTTGAGGATCTAAGCCAAATGTGTATTTCCTCTTTGAGTCTTGTAAATGAAAAAAATCACATGTATTAGAGGGTTGGAAAAATAATAAAAACCCTCAAGTGTAAATTAATTAATTTTTCTGGCAAAATAAAATGAAATCCTAATCCAGAAAATTAATTAATTAGAATCAAATTTAAATTGTCTTAGGAAAATAAATTCTCCAAATGGAAAAAATTGTGGGTCTTAAAAGAGTCAGTTTTTAAAGATCTTCCACCAAAGGAATATTCTATATTTCAAGAACATTTGGACCCTTGGTCCTTGGTGGTTAGGTCAAAGTCAATTTTTTGAGGAAATTAACTCAAAATAGTTAAATTTGAGCTAATTAAAATGGAGTTAAATAACAAATTCGAAAATTACTCAAAATTAAAAAATCAAGGGCCAAGATTAAAAGATATTGAAGTGTTTATCAACAGCCAAGATTATTTTGACAAGGATCAAAGAAACTAGCTGTTATAAATTAGAAAGTCAATTGAATCTCTAGTCATCTTGATCTCTCGCTAAAATTGTTGCTGAAGCATTTTGTAAACTATTGTCCCGCTGGGAACTATTTTTCTACTATAATAAAAGAATTTGGGGTGAAACTCGAGGTGTTATTATTCATTGATCTCTGGTATGTATTGACTACAGACTTCCTATGTGGTGCTTTATATTCTTATTTTGAGATAATACACAGTGTTTGCAGGCACTCAATCCTTGGTCTCCAAGTTCACACACTGTGGGAAAGGGTTACTTTGCTTGGATCCTTGGTTTTTATATTGTATATTGAACCTTCAATAGGGCTAAAGTGAGCATATATTTTTATAAAGCGTTTTAGCTATTCTTTCAAGGAAAAATATCATTAAAAAATGTTTTCTCAAAATCTATTTTAAAAACCATGTATATTTTGTAAAGTATTTTTTTAATATTAATTGTAAATTGTTTTTTCTAACTTGGGTTGGATTTTTTTAGATCTATTTTGTATATATTTGGAGTTTGGATGTTGTAATTTTAATTTTCAAGTTGGATCAAAGAATCAAGGGGAAGAAGAGCTGGATCTAGGCCCTTGAGGGTATGATCTAGTCTCTTGGCATTTTTTGCAAGGTTTCCAAGGAAAAAATTTCTGAAAATCAAAGAGTTGAAGAATAAAAAGATTTTGGAGCAAGGGTCTCAAGGTTTTCAAGGCTCCTAGCCTCGGTTTTCTCCTCCAAATCCCCAATGCCACCTCTCTAGCCTCCAACGTCTTGGTTTCTAGCCTTCTCAGGGCTAGTCATCACCCTTAGGGGTTGCGGCTTCCCTTCCTTACCCTAGCCGCATGCACAAAATGCCTTACGGCCTCCTTTTCATCCCTTCTAGATGTGTCACAGGCCCTTCATCCCCTCCTCGACCCTCCGTCCAGCGCCCCTCGGCCTTCTCCCACTCTTTTCTTTTCTTCCCCTGATCTATCATCTCATCCTTGTTATCCCCAAACATTGGCCTTCCTTGGCCTCGCTTTGGCTTTCCTAGGTCATTTATTTCCCTAACTTGACTTGAAACCCTAATCTAAATCTTAAAGGCTAAATACTTGGTGGTTTTGTAGGTTTAAGGTCTCAAAATTCATATTTTTCAAGCGGCAACTTGATCTGAAACTTTCAACGAATTTCAACCACATGATCTTCAAGGCCTTGGGCCTAAGGTTTGACCTCTAAACACTTTTTTTGCTTCATTTTTGTTACAACAATTTAGTCCTAAAACCACATAATAAATGGTCAAAATTGGTCAAAGTTGATAAATATTGATTTTCATGAGTTTTTGCCACTTGGGCATCTCAAATTTAGCCTAGATCTAAACTTTTTGCTTGTTGGAATTTTCTGCATAACTTATTGAATCAAGTCTACAAAATTTTCTTAATCAAATACTTAAAAAGGGGCAAAATTTTCAAATTTTCATATTCCAACAAAATTTTGCTATTTTTGGATATATTGGACATTGTCTTAGGCTTGATTAGCTTGTTGATCTATCACCGTTTCACTGTTGTAATAAACATATCAGACCTTAATTTTTCTAAGTCATACCCTCTAAAAGCCCTAAAATTTGGTTTTTCAAGTTCGGTGCATTTCTACTATTTTTTGGGCATTTTGGGTATTGGCGTTGATATCATTTTCTTGTTTATCTCTTGGTTAATCTACTATTGTAATATACATTTCAGATTTAAAAAATTACTAAAGAATACATTCTAAAAGGACTAATACATCTGATTTTTTAGTTAACTAAGTTTACTTAGCAATTCGGCACATTTTTGCGGCATTGAGCAAGCATAGGCATTATTAAAGTGGCATTTATTTATTGTTGTCATAAATTATTCACTCATGTCATACATTGTTTATTTATGTGATATTATTCACTTACTGCCCATAAAAGATATCATTGGAACATAAGGTGCCTAAGTGTCTTCATATCTTGTTACTCGTACCTAGCATTTACATGGTTAAAGTGACTAACATTGTCTATTTCTTGAGAATTTAAGTTTCACATCTCTTGGGCATTGAGCACTAACATCGCGTATAATCTTGTTTCATATCTTGATTAATTGTGATTGACATATTGATTGATACGTGGATAAGTTTATTTAGTTGATTAAACATCTAGTGGAATATTGTTGAAGTTTACATTGTTATCTTGTTTAAGATTGTATTTTAATATCGTTAAGTACTCTTTCTTTAAGAGAAATTCACAATAAGTACTTAAGTAACTTACACAATCATAACTCAAGATAGATTTCACTTATCATCTTGCATTAAGCATACTAGGTATATATTGTATTAATAATTTACATCCTAGCATAAGCTAGGTTGATAGAAATATAGGGAAACCATTTTCATCTAGCTTGAGGGGCATTGACAATTCTTCGGTGGTTAACACGGTGACCTTGCAATCATCAGAGCCACATTATTTGCAGCACTGAAGGCATCGGGTGATAGGAGTACAACATAAGGTATCATTAATTAGGCCTTATCCTACTTCCTATTGGCCTCCTTCCCACAACCTACCTTGGAGCCCAACTTCAAAATAGCTAAGGGAAGGATTCATTTAAAATAGGAATTTAACTAAAAATAACCAAGATCTTTGCATCACACATAGGTCATATGTTTGTATATCATTTAGGTTAGTCAATCATCTTAAGCAACAAGCGTCCATCTGGTCATTTGGTCCCAATTCACTATAAGCAAGAATTTGTGACTCCATTAAGGCACTAATCTTATACTTCAAAATCCAATCGAATTAATAATCTTACTTAAATTCAACCAAGTGGCTAGGCCACTCATCCATGTCTCCCAAACAAGTTGGTTTCCATCTTGTTTTTCTTCACATCATTCCATAGGGACTAGCCCACATAGCCTATTGTTGGGAGACAGCTAAAATCGAGTGGACGGGGATCAGAGTGACAACCCCTGTGCTGAGCATTGTCGTGGTGCATGTACAATATGGGAAACGACAAGACATTAATTCAAGATTGGGAGACATGCAACTCATGGAATTATCATCATGGTTGACACATGAGGAGAGGAGACCTCAAGAGGTGAATAAGGTGATGACAAAGGAGGAAAAAGATTCGTTAATCAGAGCAGAATTAGTAAGCCCTACAATTGTCATATGCAACTAAAATCTCATCTCCTCTAACTCTAATTTAGCACCTAGGTACATAGAAACCCAAGAGCAATCCATTCTACAATTTCAAGACACTTTTAGGATGTTGGGAACGGAGAGTCTACAAGCTTATCAGACAAGGTGGCAATCCTTACCTCACAAATTACCAATCAGAGAGTATCACTCTCTAGAAAGGCTAAGGAATGCCTTGGAAAGAATAGTGATGTACAAAAGGATCATGGAAAAGTTGAAGATCAAATAGATAGGACTCAAACTAAGTCCTTGCTTACTGTTGGCTTACAAGAAGGAAAGAATCAAGTAGAGAAACAAAGGTATGGACAAAGATAGAGGAAAATTCAGGTTTTTATCCACAAGAAGGGACATCATCTTGTTGGAAATACTGAGGGGGGTGAATAAGTGTTTCTTAACAATTATCACTTTATTAATCTTTTGAGAGCTCTAGTTAATCTTCAATTATTATTATTATTATTATTATTAAGTAAGAGCAGTGAACAACAATGCAAAAATAGAGACATTAGACACAAGATTTTTAGGTGGAAAACCCCCTCTCGGTCAAAAACCACCAAAAGTTTTTCTAATAAGTTCTTTAATCTTCATCTCCAACTAAAAAGAAAGCTACGACTTCCTAGAACTCTATAAAAACATTATTCTCCAGTTCCCATTGGAAGGATGTCCCACAAAATTGGTTTTATCATCATTCAGCTAAATGAATGCCCCAACACCCTAGTGAGCCACAATTTGCCCTAGCACCACCCTACCACCCTGAAGTGTTTAGAAACCCCAACCTGTAGGTGACTTCATTCACCTTCCTAGCACCACCCTATCACCCTAAAAAGATAAAAATAAAATAAAAGTATGGACTCACGTACCAAGGACAATGATCCACATTACAATGATATTTATCAATGAATTTTCTTTAACAAACCAATAACTCTAGGACCTAAACCCTTGTCTCAATGAGCAAAGAACCCTTGTCCAATAGCAACCCTTATCTCGAAACAAATTTTCCTTCTTCAACTCCAGGAAATGATACGAATTCCATGCAAATGTGGGCTCCCTTACAAGGGACAGTGTCCCATTTACATTGATTTGTTGACAAATGACACTGACTCTTAGACAAACTCCTTACAAGATGAGATATTGATGTGGATACTACTGAAATGCTTCTACTCTTTGTCATTTGCTTGCTTGTCCTTTCATTGCTTCATTACTTGATCTCTTCTTCAATTTTCACTCTTTTATTTCATGTGGCTAGCTTACTTACTTGATGTCACTAGTAGATCTTATCTTCATGTGTGATTGTTCTTTGCATTAGTTGATGGTGCTTGAACTATGTTGAATATGTAATTGAAGCAAGCTTAAACGAAACCCAATACCCAAAGACAAATAAACAAAATAACCCTTTAACAAAACTTACCTCTCCCTACAAAGAGAGTTAGTACAATAATAATAAACATACTAAAAATTTATGTCAATAGAAATAGATATGCAACAAAAGAAATATAACAATACTTACCTATCTTTTTTCTTGATGGCATCGAAATCTTAGTGATGCTCAGACTTCACTCTCCTTGGGTGATCTTAAGAATTTTGCTAGACACTAGACATACCTACACTTGACCCCTTTGATGACATTATACCCGACATGAGCTAGATATTATACATTCCTAAAACTGGCTCTTAGAAGCCTACAAATTATTCCCTAAAAACTACTACAAGCCTTGTTACAGACCCTGATGATATGCCTTATCCACAAATAGGAAATGATCCCTAACCAGTTTTTAACACAAGGTATATATACAGATACGAAACTTAAATGAAATAAGCCTAACATATTGCAATCTTACCTTAATTTTGTGTTCAATTTGAGACTTGAAAGGTGCAATAAGACTGAACCACTGAAGTTGGACTTGCTTTTACAAATAGGGCTAAACACTAGCCCTAACCAAACCTGGTACTAGCCTAAACTAGACTTAAAAAATATCATACTTAAACTAACCTATGTATAGGCTAAAACCAAGAAGAGATCAACCCTTTTTGTTCTTTTCTACCTCAAGTCTAGGACATAAAAATATGAATTTTCATGCTCTATCTAAATACAAAGTCAGATGGACCTAGATCGTGACTTAAAAAGGAATATACAAAAAGAAAATTACAGACTCACTCTTGCTTATCCTTCTTGTTGTTCTTTGTTCTTCTTATCTAAGGCAACCTTCAATCCCAAGCAAAGATTTATCAACAAATGCTTTAGAGCTTGATCCTTCTTGAATTCAAATCATGTAGTTGAAGACTTCAGAAATAGCCTCATATGATTTTCATTTAAGATAGTTCATACTATAGACTCAGTCTTTTATTCTAATTAAGAGATGAAACAAAAATAAAATAAATTGCCAAAATATGACGTGTCCCTTATGCTTGATGTTTTGGTTTCTTCCAGCAATAAGGTAGAATGAACCTAGAACTTCACTCAAAAATAACCCTCTCATTTGATCTTACATGTTACGGCAGGGCCGAAGATATTTCTCAGATAGATTATCAAAAGATCATTATTAAGTACATAGTGCATACTATTGAGGAGGATAATATATCTCTATTTATAGACATGAATTTGAGTTATGAGGGGTTTAAAAGGTTGAACATTGAAGGTTAGTAAGGATTTATGTGGTAGACATTAGTTAGGAATTAAGGATTTACAACATTAAAAAATAAATAAATTTATTTGTTGCAATTATGCTAAGGGAGGACGTGAGCTAGATAGGGAGAGATATTGGTATTTAATATAGGAGGGATACTTCTTATTTAATATGTTTCCTAAAATGATGCTTCTTTATTTAATATTTGTGTTAAGGATCTTGCCTAGAAATATTTTCAATTCCAATAGAATTTGAAATCAATGATTGGCTTAGTGCATATAATCCTACCCGAGTTTGAAGTCAATGATTGATTTACTACCTTTGGATCTCGAAGTTATTCAACTTATTGTAGGTTTTAACCACGTATAGAAATTACTTGCATACAAATTTTAAAAATAGAAAATAAACAATGGCGAGAGCATAACACATAAAACAAATATACACAAAGATTTTCCCCTGGATCCGAAAACGGGGACTACTAGATTGATTTATCATTATGTTCCTTTCAATGATACAATACATATATATACATGACGAAGCATCCATAAACCCCATTCCATTAACCTTGGATTAGAACATAATGTTAGTTCCCTTGACCGGATCTACAAAATACCATGGACCGAAAACCATCGCGCCCAAAACCATGTTTGAAATCCATGTGTTGGAAATAACACTGAGAGGGGAGGTGGATCAGTATTTACAATTCAATAATATTTCATTTCCCAATCAGATTTATATGCATTACTTCAATGAAGTGAACTTGCATGTGCACGCTACCGTGATTAGACAAACCAACGTATACCCATAAAACTTATGATTTAGTCAATTTATAATGTGTTGATATTTAATCATTACATCAGTATCTTATTATACAGTAACTATGTGCAGTAATAACATAATAAACCATCACACATAAAAAAAAAAACATGAACACCAAGCTTTAAGGTGGAAACCCAATGTGGGAGAAAAACCACATGTTGTTGTCATCTTTGTCTTCTTTTAATATAAAGAAAATCTATTTACAATCTTGTACTGGTGCAGACTCATACTAGTACATAGGCACCCACCTACAAAAGGCTACAACCTTCTCTTGTTTTCCAGCTTCTACTGGAAGGGAGATACAACCCCTAGCTCTTGTACTAGCCGATATGTTTACTAGTACGTAGGCCCCAGCCTACAGAAGCCTATGCCCTTCTCTCTTCCTCCAAGGACCACGTTTCATTAATTTCCAGACTGGATTCTCCTGGTACACAACAATACAAAATGAAGGCCTCGTTTCATCAGATGTTCACACTCGACCCATCAAAACTTTGAAACTCAAACTACATCAACCAACAATCAATTAATTTGAACAGTCATATCACTGTCACCAGAATGCTGTGTTGAACCCAGAAACCTGCATCATCGTTCAGAACCAACTGCAACCTCAAAAATAATACATCATAATGCATATGCTACTTTAATGAACCCAACTTGCGTGTATACGCTACTTACTTTAACAAAACCTATGTATACCTTCAAGACTATTGAATCATACAAGCTTATGAATCAGATTTGTACCATCCAGTAATATTCTGAACGTCTATTGTCAATTTACAGAGATCTAGACAGTTAGCAGCAAAGATAACCCTTCTCACTTAATCAATCAATCAATCAGACACAAACTCCTTATGCATTCAGTTTTATTTTCAGATATAAGAACACTTCATTGACAGAAAACATTAAAACAGCAACACTGATCAAATATATCAGTCATTTCTGAACAATAGGCATTTTTTTTTTTGCATACGCTACTTGGAAGAGTCGAACCTGTGTGTATACACGTCTTTACCAAGGCGAACCAATGTATAGATCTACAAATATTAACTTACTACTTCGCTACTATTCCAGACTTCATACATACCCATATCATGACATTTAAAGAATAAAACATGCATAAGAAATCAATTCTAGCCCAACCAATATCAGATCATACAATGTTAAGCCATTTCAGGTCTCATGATCCTAATCCAACATTGTATCTAAGGTGCACAAAATATTTTTGATCATATCATAATCATAGCCCCTGCAACATAAAATATACTTCAGATATAAGTATTCCTGAGTAACCCTTTCACTTGCACTTGACCCTTTGATCTTCTCCTCCTTATATAGTTTTTGTCCTTTCTCAATACCTTGAACCAAAACAACACTTAGGACCTATGGTATCCTTGGACGGGATCAAATAGTCGTTACTCCGCTCTATATTGTGGGCTAATACCATGGTATTGACCCTTGGTATTCTTTAATCTTGAATTTCTTGATTTTCCAACCTATACACGCTTTTCCTCTTGTGAAAGTGCATGCATACGTATACACTCTTCTTTTTCTGTGAACTTGCGTGTATACACCACTTTGACAAGGTGAACATGCATATACAGCTTAAACTATCTAAAAACATCCTTTTCCTTCAACTTCTTGATTCTGATAAGTAAACCTTTGTTCCAACTTCCTGTTCTTCTGTACCAATGCCTGTTACCTTTGAATTGACCTGTTACACTGTGATTTTCCTTTTATCAAATCTGAACTTACTTGTGAGTGAGTTGCCATCAAGGACAACACTTGTATCATAATGCCAACACCATGCACAAAGGCATAGGTAGGTCTGCCCACCTAATATAGGGTCCAAAGAATATAACACAACCCAACACTTATACACGGTGATATTATGGTGAGAATCCATGTCATATATTGACAAGAATTGGTGAATAAGGTGTCATATCTCTACTCCCGGAGGTTTTAGCCCACAAAACTGAGTCTTCAACTTCAACCTCAATTTTCTCTCAAACCAAGAGGAACCACAAGGCATACCATATATATAAAAAAACATCTCGTCAGGGAGAATCTATCTAGAAGAATATTGACACAAGATTCCATGAATTTCCATATCAAATTTTCCATGGAAGAACGGGGTAGCTCCTGGTGTTGCTTGGGTTGACATCAATGAAAACCACCTATCAACAATCTCCCCCTTTGCAATTGATGGAAACACAAGTAGTCTGGTGATCATAACTCCCCCTAACATCACTCTTCTAACCTTCCTAATGCTTTCTCTCCCCCTTTGACATCAATGGAAAAGGGTAACTCCCCCTAACAAGTTTCCTCTCTTGCAAACCTGTAACCTGCCTTAATTCTCCCTTTCAACTTGACTTGATAAAAAAATATTCCAATGGGAACGTGGGAGAATCCCAAGCTTTTGGAGAAGATACTCAAATTTCTCACATGGTAAAGGTTTGGTAAAGATGTCAGTGATTTGTTCTTTCATCCCAATGTATTCAACCTTGATGTTTTTCTCAGAAACCTGTTCGCTAACAAAATGGTATTTGATCAGAATGTGTTTTTTTTTTTAATGCATCATGAGATTATTGGAGATATTGATGGCATCGGTTTTATCACAAAAGATTTAAATGGGTTCATCAAACTTCACTTGAAGATCGTGTAAAGTTTGTTTCATCTAGAGGACTTGGGTGCAACACGCTGATGTTGTTATGTATTCTGTTTCTCTTGTGGATAATGGGAATGGATATTTCTTTTTGCTCAACCACAAAATAATACAACCACCTATATAGAAGGTTTCTCCACTATATCTCTTATGATCATCAACACTTCGTGCCCAATCTTCTTCAGTATAAGCCTCGATGGTTAGATCATTTCCTTTAGGATACCATAGTCCATATTCTATTGTTTCGTTAAGACATTGAAAAAAAATTACTACGATGACATGGGATTCCTTTAGTGTTGCTTGGAATCTTGCAACTTGCCCAACTGCCTGCATCACATCTGGACTAGAAGTTGTTACATATAGAAGACTACCAATCATAGATCTATACATCCTCTGATCCACATCTTTGGATGAGTCATCTATTCTCAACTTGCAACCTGTCACCATTGGGGTGAGAACTAGATTGCAATCTTCCATTTGAAATCTCTTCAACATTTCCTTGATAAATTCGGTCTGAAAGATAAATATTCCCTTGTCTTTATAATATATATGAATTCCCAAAAAGTATATCAACTCACCAATTAGTGACATCTCAAACTCACTCTACATATTTGAAATCTCTTCAACATTTCCTTGATATATTTGGTTTGACAGATAAATATTCCCTTTTCTTGCTAATATATATGAATTCCCAAAAAGTATGTCAACTCACCAAGTAGTGACATGTTAGGCCCCTATACTACTAGTGTCACCCCTTATTGTTATTAGTACAAACCACTTATTATATTGATGTACCCATGTAGTGCCCATATTGTTACTATTGTGCCCCATAGAAGCCCACTATTATTATTATTGTGCCCTTACATTATTATTGTTATGTCGGCTCTGGTTTTGTTATGACCCCTTAGACTCCTATATATAGAAAGGAGGTCTTTTCATTTGTATCATCGAAGAATTGTTCATTTATTTAATGTAAAGGAGGTTTCCCCCTCGAAGAGGCTGAATTCTAAGGCGTTGATCTATCTTTTCTATCTTTTTGAGCTGGTTCCATAACATTTGGTATCAGAGCTTTGGATTCTAGGGTTTCGCTGCTCCAAACAAGTCATCGTGGCATTTTCACTATAACTGTTTTTCTGTGACATTTCAGAAGTCGCAAAAAAAACCCATTTGAGAAGACTTGGCGCTGAACTTTGGTTCCGAATTTCAGAGTGTTTCGTGGGAAATTTTCGGAGATATGATTTGAGGAAGTTGGCCTTTTTGCAAACTCCTGAATTACACTCAAAACAGTTGACCTGGGGAAAATCGTCATAACTTTCTTTCTGAGCATCGGATTGAAATTTCGTAAGAAGGTACAGAAAGAGGACGGACTGTAGTTTTCATTTATATAATTTTCAGAGTCAAATGTTGAAACAGTGACACTTGGCACGTCGTACAAGTTCGCTCTACTGAATTAGTCTATAATCAGGTCACTGTGGGAGATTTGGCATAACTCTTCATTGGAGAATCCAATTGGGGTTAGAC